>MU186600.1:55837-87666 GCA_016904865.1 Pissodes strobi | reverse complement strand
CGGCATATAAATGAAATTTTAAAATTGGCAAAATCGAACTGTTACAACTCCCCCTCTCCTTCAAAAGGAGGGAAACTTAGAGGAAGTTAACCGACGATAATAAATTAATTGAGGTAGGTAATTCAAAGCACTTATGTGACGTACGGGTGTACCCTACATGCTAACCTATAGCAAATTAAAGTAACTTCAAAGGTACCGCATAAAAAAAAAATTGATAAGCCAAAACATTACTGACCACCAGCTAATTTAAATGTCACCAATTTCCAAATTAAATTAGTACATTAAGCTTTTTTTTTTTAAAAAAAAAAACTAATAAGAAAAGTAAGTGTAATTAATAGATATAATAACATAACTGGAACAATTTCCAGAAGCCAAAAATAAATTGAACCAACCAGAACTAAGTAATAGAATATAAACCTAAATTCAGCATATAAACCTATATTCAACATAACAGGCATACGTCACCCCAAACACTATGCCACGGTCAGCGATGGGATACTCAGGGCGTGCTCAACACAGAGTAGAAAAATGGTGTCGATGTTACCTAACCAGAGTTGCGTAACGCCCAATGCAGTGTGGCGAACCTCGTTCACTGGCCTTGTGTTGAATACTCCCTGAAGATATTCCAACGCGTCCCATGACAAGTGCACAGAGAAAACCGTACCCATTAACCATAAGCAAAAATAGTGAGTTAGTAAGCTTCACCGGGCTAAAAGATACACAATTACACAGATGAAAATTGTGCATCATGCAGTCCTATATGAACAAAAATAAATATAGGGTGTTCCAAATGGTGGCACTGCCTTTTTGTCCTCCAGAATTTATAACGTCGAGGATGTGGAAACTGAGGAGAAACACAGTAGTGAGCACCCAGCACTGTGTGAATATGCCTATTAATCCATATCACGGGCCATCCTCTCACCCCCCATGAATCCCCGTTCCACACAAAATGTGCCATCAAAGGTTTCGACAAGGGTTCTGGAACCGAAAAGGCACCCAACACCAATTAGCCTTTCTAATAAAAAAAATTAAGAAGAGGACTACATAGTGAAATATCGGTAACTATTTTCCAATCAACAAAATAACCGACAAGTTAAGTAAAATCCAGTAAACCCCCCCTAAAAGATAACAATCCATTCCATTGAACTCCAAATTAAGTAAAGATAGATAAGCAAATAATCAAGAAAGGTAGCAAAATCGACAAAGCAAGGTAATAAGATAACTAATGATAAGGTAAGTTACCTGAAATTATAAGTAACTGATAAGAATAACGGTAAATGCAGAACAGCTTTCTCAAAGCTGCTCTAGCTAACAACAGAAGTAAGTGGCTGAAGGTCTACCTTACTACAGCACTCTGTGGGCTTTTACCACAACAAGTATCTCGGTGCAGAAGAATTCTTTTCCAATTTGATGTCGGCAACCATCAAGTTTCGCGCCAAGCCAGCTACCCACAACAAACCTATCGCCCCAACTGCAGAGCAAAGAGAATCAAGAAAGGTCGGAAAATCGACAAAGCTAAGTAATAAAGTAAGTAGAGAAAATGAAAGACAAGGTAAGTTACTTACAATTACAAGTAACCGAGAAGGATAACAGTGAATGCAGAACAGCTTTCTCAAGGCTGCTCTAGCGAACAACAGTAGTAAGTGACGGAAGGTCAGCGTTACTACAGCACTCTGTGGGCTTTTACCACAACCAGTATCTCTGTGCAGAAGAAATTCTTTACCAATTTGATGTAGGCAACCATCAAGTTTCGCGCCAAGCCAGTTACCTACAACAAATCTATTGCCCCGACTGCAGAGCAAAGAGAAAAAACAAGTCCAGGTAATATCCCAAATAAATGGTAATGTAACCGTTAAGTCACAAAGTTCTAGACCGAAAAGTGATTAATACGCTGAGCAGTAAATCCAGATACATCTGAAGTAACACAAGTTACATTGCTCAAGTAAAAAAAACTCAAAGGTAATGGTCTAAGCAGGAAAAGCCAGCATAACTGAAAAAACCCGAAGGTTAGTCTACTTAGGCCCAAAAAAAAACAATCATAGTCAAAAGAAAGATAAGCAAATCAACGAAAAAGCAATCATCAAAATCAGATAATAAGATAAAGGTAACGAAATAAATTCAAAAATAGATAACCAAAAATCAAAGCAAGTAACTATCAAGGTAAGTAAATCAACTAATAAAGGCAATCATCAAATCAGACATCAAAGTTAAGATAACGAATTAAATTCAAAGATAGATGACCAAGCAAATCAAATAGATAACAAGGTAAGTAAATCAACTAATAAAAGTAAACACTGAAATCAAACAATAGAATCAAAATCAAGGTAACGAAATAAATTCAAGAAAAATAGCTAATCAACGCTCATACCCACAGTATAACAGTTTTCAGCTACCCATAAAAAAAACAATATCAGATACAATAGTCACAATTCGGTGTCAAATTCGGGAGGTTGTCATAATCAGGAGAATAGTCAAATTCGGGGAAGTCATAGCCAGGTGTGTCAAATCCGGGATATTCGTCAAATCCGGGAAAATGGTCACAATTAGGAAAACAGTCAATTTCGAGAAATTTGTCACAATCGAGTAAGGTCACAATTCAGGGTAATGTCCAAGCAAAATGCATACAGATAAGAATTAATTTTTAAGATAGCTTATAAACTCATAGTAAAAATTCAACAAAACAATGTAGATATAAGAAATTGACAGAAAGAAAAAAATTAATATCACAAATAAATCAAGGTAGATACAGAATATTAAAGATAACCATTATTTAAGAAAATTTAAATTCAAGGAATAGAAATACAAATTACTCATTAATTTGGTTTGAATCAGTTAGATGGACCATCAGAACCGGAATCGATGTACACCGGTTTCAAGTCTTGAACATGCCAAATACCCTTGCTATTACCGTGTTCATCCTGGAGTTCGTACGTACACGTACCGGTTTTCTTTTTGATCTTAAATGGACCTAGGAACTCAGGAGCCAATTTTGAGCTAAAATAATTGGCGGCGTTAGAGAGCACTTTATTTTTACGCCATACCTCTTGACCAGAACCAAAATTGACCGGACGTCTTCGAAGATTGTATTGGTGTCGATTTCTTGACTGTGCCGACCCAATGTTCTTATGAATTTTCTCAAAGAGCTGTTTAAAAGTTTCGATTCGTTTTCGAATGTAATTTTGACTGTCCGTCTCGGCCGATGGAATGCCTTCGGTATAATCTTGCCCAAAAAGTTTATGTTCCCGCCCAAAGTTCACTAGATAGGGAGTATAACCAGTAGTTTCGTGACGTGATGTTCGAATAGCACAACCAATAGATGGAAGATTATCTTCCCAAGTTCGATGATCGTTTTGGTTGACATAAGATCGCAACATGCTTTTGACGACTCTATTGACACGTTCGGTATGATCAGCACGAGGATAATAAGATGCAGTATAGAAAATTTTGACCTTATACTTGTCACAAAGAGATTGGAATTCTTTGGATTTCATCTGAGTACCATTATCACAAGTTAGATACTGTGGAGCCCCATAAACCAAGAAAATGCCTTGTTCGATATGTTTGACCAAAGTTTTTGCGGTAGCAGAACGGCAAGGAAAGAGAACGACATATTTACTGAAGTAGTCGGTAACTACCAAGATGTGAGTATTGCCCTGTTTTGAACGAGGTAATGGTCCTACAAAATCTAGACTGATGGACTGCCAAGGTTCCCGAATATCGGGTCGATTACCCATTAAACCTGCTGGTGCTTTTTGCTCCACCTTATTTTGAGCACAAATATGACAAGATCGGACATACCTAGCAACACCTGCTCTCATCTTAGGCCAATAGTAACGTTCCGCTATTTTCCAAAATGTTTTAAAAATTCCAACATGACCTGAAGTTGGAAGATCATGACAGCGAACCAGGACTTCTTTTCGATGATCTTTCGGCAAAACTATTTTCCAAGAACTGGACTGGTCAGGGAAGTTGGGACTGGTGGTCTTAACAAATTTAAAAAGATTACCATTTTCAACTCTCCAACAAGGAAATTTATCTGGCTGTTCTTCCAGCTTTTTCAACATATCGACATACCACTTATCAGAAGTGTTGGAGTAAGAAGGTAACGAATCCTCCACGGCTGCGATATCTTCTGTCAAAACTGGTACGGACCTAGATAGAAAATCTGGCACTATATGCTCTTTGCCTTTTCGATGGATTAGTTGAAAATCATAAGGTTGTAAACGAAGTGCCCAACGACCAAGTCGACCCTGCGGATCCTTTAAATTATGTAACCACAATAATGAATGATGGTCTGTGATTACCTTGAAATGAACTCCCTCTAAATAATGCCTAAGTTTTTCCACACTCCAAATCACTGCAAGACACTCCTTTTCCGTGACTGTCAACTTCATTTCCTGCCTAGTAAGGGAACGTGAAAGATAAGCAATTACCTTTTCCCCATCATCGAATTGCTGGGTTAGAACAGCGCCTAAGCCATAAGAAGAAGCGTCAGTTTGAAGGGTAAACATGCGATTAAAATCAGGACAGGACAAGACTGGAGCGGTAACAAGAGCTTCTTTAATTGACCTAAAGGATTCCTGACAATCTGGAGTCCATTCCCATTTTATGTTCTTTTTGGTAAGCCGAGTAATAGGGGCAATAACAGAGGAAAAGTTAGGAACGAATCGTCTGTACCAGGAAGCGGTTCCAATAAAACGTCGGATCTCAGTCACATTCTTTGGTGGTGAAATATTAATAATAGCCTGCACTTTTTCTGAATCGGGCCTCAATCCTTTAGAATCCACAACATAACCAAGATATTTTAGTTGGGGTTTGCAAAAGTGACATTTCTCTTGAGAAACCTTTAGTCCGGCTTCTTCTAAACGATCAAACACAAGACCTAATATCCTCAAATGGTCTGAAAAAGTCTTGGAAATAATAATGATGTCGTCTAAATAGACCATGACGTTGTTTTCTAAGTCAACACCTAAGACACGATCGATGATACGTTGCCAGGTAGCAGGCGCATTGGTTAAACCGAAAGGCATGCGCAGAAAATGGAAGAGGTTTCGACCTGGAACAGTGAATGCTGTAATCTCACGAGAAGACTCATCAAGAGGTACCTGCCAGAATGCTGATTTTATATCAATGGAGCTGATATAACGTGCGTCGCGGAGACGGTCTAAAATGGCTGAAATATAGGGAATGGGAAAGCTGTCCTTTTTAGTAATAGAATTGACCTTTCTAAAATCGATGCAAAAGCGATAATCATTATCTTTCTTGCGTACTAAACATACAGGACTAGACCACGGACTTTTAGATGGTTCTATTACACCCAGCCTTAACATTTCATCTATTTCCTTATCTATAATCGCCTGCTTGAACGGAGAGACAGGGTAATAACGTTGTTTAATAGGTCTTGAGCCAGGTTCTAATTCGATTACATGCTCAGCTACTTTACAGTAACCAAGACCAGTACCCATTAAAGAAAATTTCTCCTTTACCAGCGAATCAAGAGCGGATCTTTCAGAAACAGACAAAGAATCACCATCCACAATACTACAAATTTCAGGAAATTTATCTGAAAAATGCCAAACATTCTGTCTCAGATCAGGTACAATGTCCATGGCTTTCCAAAAATCGATACCTAAAATAAATCTATGAGCTAACTCTGGAAGTACTAAAATGTCTATTATACGTGTCCTATCTAACAAGGTTACAGGTGTCTGAAAATAACCTATACTTGAACAGGTCTGGCCATTAGCAACAGTACATGTGGTCTGATTTTTAATAAGTTTTAAACCTAATCCCTGCAAAATTTCTAAACCAGGTTGACCAACAATAGTCCGAGTAGCTCCGGAATCTAGTAAGCCTAAAATAGGGTGACCCAAAACAGAAATCTCCAAATATGGGCGCTCATCGCCGTGCGCATGTGCAATAATAAAGTCCAAAAAATTCTTATTAGGAAAACTAATGTCATTGGTCGGGGGAGTGGAAATAACAGGAGAGGTCTGCCGACCTAACGACTCTCCCGAACACCGTTTCCCGAACCGGAACACTTTGGACAATTTCTAGTAGTCACATCTGGAGTACCACAACGATAGCAATGGATCTTCTTACTGCTAGGGCATTGCCGATTTAAATGGCCTGTCTGGTTGCAGTTCCAACAAGTAACTGGACGTCTAGGAAAAGATGGTTGTTCTACTGGTGCTCGTGCTGCTGGTAATCCAACTACATCGATGGGCGGTAAATGGTCACTATATAAGCTAGAAGTAGATGCATCAGAAGCCAAGAAAGCGAAATCAGGTTCGACAAAATTTTGTCGCCTCCTAGATGGTGGAATATAATGATCAGCTCGGTACTTTTTAGCTTCAAGCTTAAGGCACTCAGTCTCTAGCTCCTCCAATGAATTAACAACAGGAAGCTGAGTTGTGTAAAATGGGGACAAATTCCTAGAAATGATATCCAGCTGAACATCGTCAGACATACCTCCATAACGCCTAAACAAAGCACTCATACTAGACAAATAATCAACGATACTCTCAGACTGGTCTTGCGTTCTTTCCAAAATTTCTTTAAATAACCTAGCTTTATAATCAGGTGGTTCGAAATGTCTACACAGGAGATCAGATAAACTTTTCCAGTTAACAAACCTAGCTCGATTAGCACGGAACCAATTCAATGCTCTGCCAGAAAACAAATCTATCGCTGACTCAAATAATTCCTGTTCAGATATACCCCTAGCAATACGTAACTCAGAAACTCTTTCTAAAAAGTTGTGAACTGAAAGTTGCTTACAGTCACCTGAGAATTTAAGATTCCATTTTTCAACACGAGTTTTAAAATTACTAGAGTGACATGAACGAATTTTAGTTGGCGTGGAATTAGTTGGTGGTTTATGAGAATTTAAACTAGAAACAGAAGAGTCAGAATCTGATTCGTCTAACTGCGTTTTACTTAACAAAGCACTCAAATCTTTATCCGATTTCAACAGTGAATCTAAATTATCTAAAGCAGATAATATTTCTAGCAAAGAATCAGATCTAATTTTTAACTGTTCTTCTTTAAGATTAGCGGTAGGTATTCGATTAATTCGATTCAACAAGTGAACGAGACGTGATTGAATACGTTCAAAATTAGCTTTAGACTTAGTGTCTCCTGCTAAACTTTCTACTGAAGTTTGGAGATCTTTTAATGTTGTTAAAATATATTCGATTTCACTGTCAAATTTAAGCTTATATGGTGGATAATTTAGAGGTTTGCCTTTCTTTTCTAATTGTAAAACTGGACGTAAAGCTGCTCTTAATTGTTCAACAGTTTTTGAATCATCAGCTGGTAAACCACGAATACTAAGTTCATAGACAAGCATCTCTTTCCTAAGATAATTAACTATCATATTGTAATCCATCGTTACTGACTCAATAAGATAACAAAAGATAACAAAATTATAAACGAATAAAGAAAATTAGCACGTAAATATAAATCAGCATAAAAAAATAAAGGTAGCTGTCCTCTTCGGAGAGCTCAATATGTAAATCAATGCGCAATATAGAAAGATCAACAAAAAAAATAAATCACCTAGTAAGCAATCAAATAATAACAATGAAATAACAATGCCGGATAAATATTAAATCACTAGTTATCAAAATAATATGCAACAATAATACACAATGCTACCAATCAATGAAAATCACCTGGAAAATAAATCTAATAAGGCATACAGGACATAAATTAGAACAAATTTGCAATTTAAACAAGAAAAGGTCTCTCAAAAAAAAGATTGCCCAAATTTGCAATTTTGTAAAGAATAGGTCTCTTCAAAAAAAAAAAAAAATTGCCCCACGTTGGGCGCCAAATTTGCAACACGTTTTTTTAAAGATTGAACCCCAAATTTTTTTTCCCAATTAATTAAAAAAAATTGAACCTAGCCCCGGAGAGTCGCGTTACAAAGCCCGGCCCCTGTCGTGGGGTCGTTTGAGCGCCACCCGTTCTAGCCAGCTAAACGGAAAAAGCTCGGCAGGTGTTGTACCGAGTGGCTAGATTCGCTCATAAAATTAACCGGTTCTTAATTTCAAACTATCAAAAAAATAAAAGAGAATAATTATGGCCCTATAATCCACTAACTTAACCTATCAAAAAAACACAATCTAAAAATTTAATGGCCAATATATTTGCTACTAACTTATTCTTTTTTGCAAACAAAGCAACAATCTAACTGGAGAATGAATATGGTTATATTAAGAAAAATGTGGTTGAGTGGACAAAAGAATGTTAAATGACTTAAAGTAACTAATAAAATAAACTGAGTACAATATGAAGATTGTACATACAGAGACCAATTCAGTTGGAAAACCTCAGTTCTATATGCCTTATCACTAAATGCACTAAACTACTTATCAAAGTGATCACTTGGCGCAGACTAAGCTTCTTACAACTAGGTATGCGTGCGCTAATAGCTGCACTGATGGTGATAGTATGCCGCAATGAGCGGACACAATGATTAGATCAAAAAAAAAACTTGAGAAGTTAATAAAAACACCAGATCAGATTAAAATATGGTTAGCTTGATTCATATGATAAAAAGATAAAAGTTCAGAGCAGTTATATCTGCCGACTAATTAATGAAATGAAAAATTAATGAAAAGAATGAAGTTATCCAGCCAGCACTTATCTTTTAAAATGAGAAAACCAATCAAAGCAATTTGATTAACTGGTCCGATAAACCAGTGAATAAATATAAATTTAATTAATTGAAATCAATGAGCTACCTCAATTCAAGGTGGGATTTATATCGATAAAAGTAAACAAAGATTAAACATCAGACACAATGAAACATAAAACGTATACCCAAATCCCGTCGTCGAACTCTGTCGATGGCCTCTAGTGTGGGAACCACCGCCGTTCTCTAACAGAAGTTCTGGCCCAGCACAGCTCTAGAAGCACAAGAAGTTCGGGCCCAGCCGAAGAGGTTCTGGCCCGGCCGAAGAAGTTGGTTCACCAGGTAAACTACTGGCCCAGCAGAAGGAATTGGGTCAGCAGGAGAAATTCTGACCCAGCCGAAGGACCCTGAAATAATCCAGTACGCATTAAAGGAAGCCCCCTTACTTTAATAAAAATCATAGACCCCCCTTACTTTAATAAAAAATCATAGACCCCCTTACTTTAATAAAAAATCATAGACCCCCTCCCTCTTTGCATAAATACATCTTCTTTATAAAACAAATTTTCCCAGACAAAAAAAACCATGGACTTGCAGTGCAATAAAGCAAATAAAAGAGACATTAAGGTTCAGGTAACTTGAATATAAAAAGATAGGTATGAATCACCCCTAAAAGAATATATAACTTCCCCACATGATCAAAATTAAAGTTGCAATAAAATAAAAATTCGGATCAAGTAAAATGGAGTAGATAAGATAACACATGGGAAAAGCAAATGGCGTTATGTGCACAAAAAAAAAAATAAAAGGTAGATAAGCAATCAATTTCATTAATTTAGGCAAAAATGGTAGCGATATTTACCTCACTCGGACTTGAGGGTTTAGAGGAGAATCGACGGTCTCGGTCTTATGGGACGAACGTGGGAGCCGCTAGAAATAATGGAAACAAAAAAAATTTAGCAACATGGCGGTCAAGTGCTCCATAGGCCACAGAAAAAGGAATCCAGAGAAAATGCTTACCTCGTATAGCTTGTAGAACCCGAATAATCGGTCGTGTCAAAACACAAACAGAAACGCACAGAAATCCCCTATCAAAGGGGTGTATTATACCACAATACGCAACACGTGCCGTTTCTTGCTATACTCGCAAGCGTTCACCAGGCAGATAACTTAGCAAAGAGACCTCTCCAACCTTCCGTCTCCTGTCAATTTGCCCTAAATTAAATACTGACTGCGACACAAGTAGTGATGGGCTGAAAACTCGGCGAGTGACTCGATACAAGGAATAACTCTAAGAAAATAAACGCCCCAATTCTCGCCTATTATGATGATAAACGACGGCGGAAGCCACGAATAGTGAGCCGAAATTACATTCTTCCGGAAAGGCTAGGAAATGCTCCAACAGCAATAATAAACCTTCAAAAATCTAAATCGAGACTGAAAACGCGCGATACGTAGCCCATCTCTAATATTCCGTGACGAAGGTCACAAAAACTACTAGGTACCAAAATACAGATCAACAAGTCAAACGCAGCGTTTTTGCAGGCTAACTGAATTCTTAGAAATATAATTCGATTCGCTGGCGGTTTACGATAATATAATGCAAATCAAGCCAAGTTAACTTAATAATAAGGTACATACATCGCTTATCAACTAAAATAGATAATCACAATCGATTCTAAAAGCTAATACGAATATATAGCTAATCTATACTTAAAATATAGGTAATTTTACATTGAGAAAAGAGGCAATTTCAAGCGAATTATTAAATTCAGAATTAATAAACCGATGAGTGCAAAATACAGCATAGGCTTTTCCCTAAATGCGGCATATAAATGAAATTTTAAAATTGGCAAAATCGAACTGTTACAATATCCCCACAGAGGTTGTGGCAACGATTACTTGTTGGGAATCTTTGTGAGGCTATCACTAGCGAAAAGAAGAATTAAAATACTTTTATCTACTTTAGTCCAAATATTAAAAGGGAATATAGATTGCCCAGATATTCTCAGCCAGCTGCATTTTTCAATAAATAGAGTTAACTCCCGAAGCACAAATACTTTCTACCTCGCACACCCCCGCACGAACTTGTACAAAAATTCACAATTTTTAAAATGTGATTGCTTTAATTTGTATGCTTCAGATATTGATATCAATGCAACTAGTCTTGATAAATTTAAAGAATTGATTGATGGAAGATTGAGAATAGTCAGTTGATCGACAGAACATTACCTATATACTTACTACGTATTTATAATTTTAGTCTCTTGATATATTGTGTAATTTTGACTATGATATGATTATGTGATAAGGATTTGTGGTATTTTATAATAAGTCAGTATCTGTAATTGGCGCTTTACCGCTGTTGATACTTGTATGAATAAATAAATACATAAATAAACAGTTTGCCTAGTGAAAGGCAAATTTTCCTAGCCGTACGTTAGAGCAGGCAGCAGTACCGATTGAAAACCTTCCAATTCAGACCTGAGCACCATGGACTTGAACTCACTTCTCAACTTCCCTTACATTTCTTGCTGATTATAAGATCTTTCATATATTCTATTTTGGACAAGTTCATTTCAAGTCCTACTTACGTGGTGCAAATATCATCCACGTCATCCGCAATTAGGACAATTATTAGTTTTAGCTTTATATCGGAGGGTGAATAGTTTAGGAGAAATTGTGATTCCCATGATATCTTACACTTCGGCCCATGGAAAATTTGTGTATAACTGACGGTTGCTGTTGCTTTTTAATAAATATAAAGTCAGTTAAAACTAACAGCATTTTATCTTGACAAATTGTACTATTAAAATCCAGTATGTTCCGAAGGCTGGTCAAAATCCAGTTTGTAATTGAGCCGACTTGCGAAAATCCTAGTGAAGGATTTGTACACCAGTACTTAAGGGAAACAAGACTAATTGGGCTATAATTGCTTAGGATCGCAATGTCAACTTATTTAAGCATTATGGTGACGATAACTTTTTGAAAGAGAAATCCTGCCTTCACCTCGACGGCTTCAATCAATACTTGTTGTTAATCTCCGGGTGTTTCCTTGCATTTTATTTGTAGAAGAGTTTGTTCGTTTTTTTTTTCATAGTGTTTGTCTTCAGACGCCTGATTTAACATACCATTATTGTTGAAGAGTTTTCAGTAGAACTTCTCTTTTAGTTGCATAATATCTTCTATATTTCCGGTAATTTCCCCTTCCTTGTTCTTTAATTTATAAATATTCTTCTTATCTATCGCTTTGATTCAATTCAATGAAGTTGTCTATGCTAAGCAGACTTACATCATTTCTTATTTCGGCAAAAATTCCTGTTCAGCGTTCTCAGCTCATAATGATTTTGTGTGCGACTTTTTCTTCCATCTATTAGTGTGTGATCACTACTTTTGACCTGACCATCCACTGCCTATTGAAAAACTATTAAGCATGTGATACCTTGAACTACTTCTCTATTTGTTGCAATTATAAAGTATCCATGATCATTTCCATTTTGAGGCCTTTTTGAAGGGGATTCGCTGCGAAAAGATAACGTTTCATCAGGTAGTCTAAAAGCACCGTTTCTCGTTCGCTTCTTCCTCCAACTTCATGTGGACTCGTAGAGTTTCAGATTCATCCAATCTTTCTTCAGACGATGATCTTACTACCTTTTAGATATTCAGTATTCACCACAGCCATATAGAACTTAATTTAGCATTAAACATTCTGTACATCTATTTGGCACCCAGCATAATTTCATTGGTCAGATTCGAATTTAAAACCAATCAGAGTTCTAGTGCCAAATCTGTGTACAAAAAAAGACGCGCCTTATGCACACGGCTTGACTGGCGTTTTTGGTTTGGGCTAGTTAGCAAGAAAAACCCTTGGGTCGTCCAGGAAGTGGACAACCTGCCAAGAAAAGACTTGAGAAGAAGCGCAATCTATCACAAAATGTAAAAATTATTCAACCAAATGCAACTAAACATCGCATCTGCTTTATAAACTGTTACGACATTTCGTACGCCCGTTTGACACCGATTTACAGTCCATCCACAGATTTCGCACTCGAACTCTGATTGGTTTTAAATTCGTATCTGACCAATGAAATCGCGCTGAGTGTCAAATAGATGTACGGAATGTATAAATGCGTACCGTAAACAGAAATTCTCAGTTTACGTCAAAACACACTTTGAATATTGAAAACAATGCTAAACCTCTTTATATCAGAGACACAAGCAAAATTCTATATTTACTGAAAACAATAGAAATTTACAGCAAAAAGTTTGAAAAGCAATCTCGCAAGCAAACAATTTTTGTTGGCCAATTTCAGACTATTCCATTCAGAAAGTGTGCTTCAACCTTTAACCCTTTGTTCGGAAATGTTCGAAAGGATTAGGAGTTTTTAGCCCTTCAAATTCTAGTCAGGATTTATTTAAATGTCATAACGATTCCCTTTGCTGTTGAGTTGACGCATAGAAATTCTACCCCTTTTTTCCGGAATGTAACCTTTTCGCACCTGGTGATCCGAATGAAAACTGAAGCCCAAAATAAATGTTATTTGTGTATTTTCGTCTTTTAATTAATAAGAATTTTTTGAGGCAAATGTTTCATTACAGATTCTGTATTAAAAAGGGATGCTTGATCATCATTGGTCAACGTATAATCTAACACAAGTGACAGTAAGAAACATGCCTAACCTGAGACTAATAGTAGTTACATCCCTGTCATTTGACCAATAGTTATAAATAACTATAAATAATCATGAAAACACCCCTAAGTGTTGTTTATTTTTAAATTTGTGGAAAAATTATTCTATTAATTATAAAACTTTAATTTGTGGGGTGAGTCTTTCTATTTTTAACTTTTGTCGGCAAAACAGTGCTGTGCACGTTGGAACCTGGGGTACTTTGTTAATATCTCCGGTTAAAATTGTGGTTCTCATTGGCTTTTAAGGATCCATAAACATACCTCATAATAATCAATAAATACTGTATTATTTAGTGATATAAGTTGCTAATTTTCAGTTTCAGGCATCTTTTGGTCTTATTATAACTTTTTTACCCTTTCTATTTAATAATCTGCTTTTTATATTAATTTTCAATGCTTTTATTTTTTAGTTCATCTAACTGCTTTAAATGTTCATTATACCTAAGTACAAAACCGATACAGCCAGTTTATAATAACCAGGCCAAGTTTATTTAATTCCGTTGAGCCAAACCGGAGTTTTCAACATAAAGGTTGAAGTTGGCCCACCAAAGATTAAAAAGTATAAAACAAAAAAAAACATCTTCAACATTAAGATTTAAATATATTCAAAACATCTTCATTATGCAAATTACGGAAAAAATCCTTTTTGCGGTTTAGTCATTAGTGTATCAGCCGTTCTATGAGCTTGAATTACTTGCAATTACTCTTAGCTAGTTTGACTATAATTATGCTTTTTGGAAAGCGGTACCTGTGTAATTATTAACTGTTTGCATATGATATAGCTGACGTCTTCTCCTATTTGGCCATCCGGTATGCATTCATTCATTCATTCATTCCGTATATGTATTTAGTACCCAGCGCAATTTCATTGGTTAGATTCAAAACCAATCATAGTTCGAGTGCGAAATCTGTGTACGGAATGTAATTAAGTACCAAACGCGATTTTTGAATTTTAGTAATCCCTTGGTTATTTTAGTTTGTTTGTGAGATATAGCTGACGACTTCTTCTATTTTTTTGCCTTAGTGATATAAGGTTTTTTGATCTTCCTGGGCCCTAAAAACATCTTTGATTGTCTTAACCTTGGAAGACTGATCCATTTGGTTCGCCCTTCTTTCCTGAACTCTTCCTTGTAGGTGTGCATCCCTATGCCGGATTTTCCGGTCCTAAAAGCAGGTTTGTGCTCCTACTTTCGCCAATTGGTCTGCTTTTTCGTAGCCTCTTATCCCAGCGTGTCCTGGTATCCATTGAAGGGGTAGTCTGTTACTCTTGCCTAGTTCGTTTAGCCTATTTAGGTATTCCCATACCATTCTGTAGCTGATTGTTGGTGAGCTCAGGTCTTTGATGGCTGCTTGACTGTCTTTTTTCCTATAGTTTCTGACAAGGTTGAACTGCGCACATCTTCCTATGACGTTAATTTCCGTCTGGAAAATGTCCGAGTGTTTTCTCATTGCTTCGGAGAATTTATTTCCTGTCCCAAATACTTCGGCTTTAGTCCCCTGTTCAGTTCTAAACCCATCTGTATACCATTTTATGGCACTTTGCTGTAATGTGAGAATGCAAGTGGCGTTCTTTTTCCATTCTTCTCTACTTCTTATCACGACTGTGAAGTTTTCTTCAAATTTATACCTTTTGACCCCCAGGAACCCAAGAAATGATCGAAATATCTCACTTCTGATTCTAGTCATTGCGTCTACCTACTCCTTCTACAACAATGTATAGAGGTGTGAGGCTAAATGTATGCATTCATGCGGTACAGGGTTTTCATTTATATTTAGACCCTTATCTAAGATGAAAACTAAGCTAATGGAAGAATATTCTAAATGCAAAAGTATGGATTTAAGAGATATACGGTGAATTTAAAACGCGTGGCATAGGTATTTCGTTTTAAACAAATTACCCTACATATTGTTACATGTTCAAAATATGCATACAATTTTGCTAAAATCAATAACTATTCATTTCAAAACCATTATCCTTTTCGAGATATTGACACTAAAAAAAATTAATTTAGACCGTAATTTTTTGAGCATTCACTGTGAGTAAAGCACGTACCTAACAAACTATTTACCTCTCAAATATTCGTATAAAAACTATACATTTTCCAGTCTTCTTTACAAGTAAAACAAATTGTATCAGTATCAGAGATAGGATATGAATTCCACCTTGGGACTAAAATCAATTGTCTGAGAAATATTGAAATTTAAAAACTTTTAAACTTTCATAACATAATTGTCTACATAAATTTGTATTTTTTTAAATAAAACATCCTACATTATATTATTTTATTTTTAAACTCTGCTTACAATTCTAAAGATGCTGACACCCAGAATTAAGATATCACACTGAATGTTCAATACATTGTTCTAGTAGTCCTTATCTTTTTGCACATTCAGTGTGAGTGAAAAAAACGTGGCATAGGTACCTAACAAACCTGTATTTTTTTTTAATGAAACACCTCCATATTGTGAAGTTTCAATTACAATTTTTCAGACAATTTTACTCTTCGTGAAAATATCTTTGTAAGATGGATTATAATTTGTAAACGTGCTAAAGTAAGACTGAATATCGGAGGTAGAACCACATGTTGCTTGAAATTCTAAGTGCCATTTTTAACTCAATTCAACAGGTAGGTAGTTTGACCTGACCCGCATCTAGCCAGGTACACAAATATAAACAAGAAATAAGAAATATAATAGTTTAAATGTCACATTCCGGAGAGAATTTAAAAATAGTTGTTTTTGACAAAAACCATCTTCGCTTTCGTAATGTCTTGGCTTGAAAGATTCAGGACATGTTGGTGAGGTGCTGATGATTTTTTCAAAAAAGCTAAACACTTTTAAAAATATATGCATTATTTTGCACATAGCAGAGAAATGGCATGAGTATGTGCTAGGGTTCCTAAATTTATGAATGCCATAATACCGTTCCGATATAAGGAACCAAAATCGGAAGATTATATGCTAGAAATTCAACCTGATAGATTTATTCTCGGATTTATTACATCAAATAAATAAATTCGAACCACTTAAAGGTTAGTGTCGTGTGTGGTACGCTTATTTTTTATTAGTTAATTATTAAATTTAATTAGTTTGCAATGTTAAACTATTTAGATTATGCGGAATTCTCATTGAATGAAGCCTCATATTTGAACTGTTGGTTTTTCTTCATAATCCAGATGCGCCTCGGGCGTGTTCATTTTGATGAAAATGGATCAATTAATTAAAGGATCTGTTTGCCAAAAGAGAGTTTTGTCGTTGCCACGTCTAATAAACTAGCGATACAGATTCATCACGCATATTTGGAGATATTCCCTAATTAATTCGAACTTCGGCTGACTAAAACCCGCACAGTGGCGCTTATAATTGTTACGGATGTTAGTTGGGGAGTTATTGTATATATCCTGTTATATTTCACAGTGCTTACCCAAATTTATCTTACAACTCAATTGCGACGGTTCATGTTATACATTTCTAGAATATCTCCACTTTATATTGATTTAGTTGGTTAAAAGGGGTTAGGGATTTGTCTTGAAGTCGTTTACTCTGATTAAGCTTATATAGGCGTCGCATCGCGTCGGTAAAAGGAAGGGTGGGTATTTTTGTGAACAACATATTTATTCTGCTTAGTATAATAACTCATCTGTACCTTTTTTATAATATTTTGGCATTCCGGGAAACGAATTTAAACACTGGGAAACCCCGCTAGCTAAACTATTTACACTCATAACAATTACAAACTTTTTCTACAATAAGTAAGTATGCAAATTTACTATTTGTCCAATTCTGCTACATTTGTTTACCACGTTAACAAAGTGCTTTGTTATGGGTACTAGCAATGGCTATTCAAGTTGCCGTCGTTTGTCACAACTAAAAGATCATTTATCACAAGTTTGTGTTTAGTGACCGTAATTATGATACGTTTAGCGGCAGATAAAATATTTAACTGGATTAAGCCTGTATGCTTATGCTTTTGTTCACTCGAATGAGGAAATACCACAATTTCATGCAATGGACGGAGTTTATTCCTCTTATTGCAGCATTAGCAAAAATGTTATAGAATTCTAACCTCTGGAATGTTGTATTTACGTATTTTCATTAATACGGATTATTTATGAAATATTATGTGGCATATTGGTACCACTAGAATATAAAATATAACAAGATAAATTAACGACTATCCCTCTCAATAAAAAATATTAACAATAGAAACTTATTATTCGCTTCCCCTTCTCTGTGCCTCCAACTTCTACTTCTGCATCGTTACGTTTGCACCAATCAATGAGTTGTTCATATTGAAGAACAGTTGCTCTTGTCCCAAAAATAGACAAAAAATCTCACATAAAATCTGCAAATGTTTAAATTTGATTGATTGATTCTTGAGTAAATTTGAATATTTCAAACTATCGTTCCTTATAAATTATAATTTTAAGAACTTCAGACGGGAATTTTATCTTCTGTAGCGATGGCTTATGGAAAAGTTCGTCTTCATTCAATACCGGACCAATATATTCTCTAAACGTTTCATGTGAGCATAAATCTTCAGTTCATGAACCAGTCATTCCAAAACTTGACTGTTGTTGACTCCATGTATTTGGCCATCACCATTTATCAGGATAATAAGTACATATTCTTATTAATTATATTATGCCGGAATCTGGCTTCCTGTTCTTCTTCTTATGCGTTTCCACTAATAGATGTTTGCGATCACATTTTCCATTGCTTTTCTGTTTCTTGCGTGTGTGTCAACCTGTCAACGGCTGTACATCGTGTAGCCCTGTCCACTGTCTGATGTTTCGCAGCCAGAACATTTTTTTTCGTCCGATTCCTCTTTTGCCTTCGATCATCAACTGCAAGAATTGTTATTTCTCGTTTCGCACGATATGTCCCAGATATGCTGTTTTTCTCTTCTTAATTATTTCAAACGGTTCGCCTTCTCTGTCGACACTTCTTCATTTGTCTCGTCGTCCATGGTATCTTAAGGATTCTGCGATACAGCCATATCCCCAAAGCCTCCAACTTGTTGACTGCACTCGCTTTCAGTGTCCAACCTTCAATGCCGTAAAGAAGCATTTACCAAACGTAGCACTTTACGAACCGCAGTCTTAAGTTAAGGTTAAAATTTAAACAGGTAAGCACCCTTTCGAATTTTAAAAATGCCTGTTGGGCTTGTTCCATGCGGCTTTTTACTTCCTTGTCCGATGTCCAGTCGTCGAAAAAGCCAGGTGCCCAGGTACTTCAATTTATCCACTCGTTCTATGGGCATTGCGTTAAATGGTATGCTGGAGTTTTCAAATACATTCAGGTTTCTGGAGATAATCATAAATTTTGTCTTTTTGGTATTGATATTTAAACCCATTGTTTTACTCTGTTCTCCGCCATATTGACCAGTTGTTGTAGGTTCTGTATATAATCGGCTTTACTCATCAGACTAATGAGTCTATAACCTTCGCATTTTCTTGCATTGGTGTTCTCAGGCAAGGGAATAAAAGTAGAGCATAACCATTGTTTGTGGTAGTGACTTGTCTCATATATAATATTAAATACTTTATGTAGTGCTGTGATGCCTCTTTCATGTAGAAGTTTAAGTATTTCTGAAAGAATGTCGTCTGGGCCAACGGCTTTGTTGTGTTTTGAATTACGTATAGCTTTTTCCATCTCGTCTTTAGTGATCGATGGTTCAGGTAGAAAGTTATTAATTTCAGTTGGAGGCCTGTCGTCGTCAAAAAGTCCTATGTATTTTTCTCAAACATAGTTTTTCTCTTTGCTATCAAGAACTATCTGGTTGTCCTTATTGACTGTTAGAGTTGGTCTCATTTTTTTATATATGCCAGCAGTCTCCTTCAGCTTTTTGTGTAGGTTAAGATCGTCGTGTTGGTTTTGCAGCTGTTCTATTTCAATGCTCTCACGTTTGAGCCAATCGTTCTTTGCTATTCTTATCTTCGATCTTATAAGTCTTTGAATGTTTCTGTACATGCTGTCGTATGTTCCGTTCTTGTGCTTTCGACATTAATATTAATCCATTAATAGCAGTTCCTTGCTTTATATCACAATCTGTTCTGCATAGAGTTTGTTAAAATATCCGTTATCTTTGTCCATGATAGCGTTAAATCTTCACCAATATTTGATGTTATTGATTGAATTTGTGGGTTTATCTTATTACACATTTCGGCCCTTATTATTGGGTCCCTTATTTTTTCTAACGCTATCCTTCATTGTGTGGCTGGCTTTCTTTCACTTGTCAATGCAATATTTATATCGGCCACCAATAGTACATGGTCATAAGGTACATCTGCCACAGGATATGTGCTAGCTCTCTTGGCGGTTGCGCTGAATCTGCGGTTGATGAGGATGAAATCTATTTGATTTCGTTTTACATTGTACGGTCTGTCCGCTGGGGACTTCCAAGTATAAAGGCGGCAAGGATGAACTTGAAACCATGTATTTGCATTTCGTACTTTCTTCTTGGCAGAACTGTAAAAGTCGATCACCCCTTCCATTCCTATTTCTTTAAATTTGCCCTCTCCTATCTTGGCATTGAAATCTCCCATAATTATGTTGACTTCATGATTTTTAGTCAGTTTAAATAGCTCTCTGACTTTATCATAAATTTTTTCTACGTCTTGGTCCGACGACTCCGCAGTTTGTGCGTATACCTGTATTGTATTGTTGGCTTGGCTCTGAGTTTCAATAAAGCAGTGCAGTCTGAGTATGGAACAAAATCTACAACATATTTTAATAGGTCCTTTGTTATTACGATCCCCACATCTATGCTATGGTTTTGATCTTACATCTAGCTTACAGTTTTTATTATGACCACATGGAAATTATTATCTAATTCGAGTGTACATTGATTCTATCGTGTTTTAGACTACACTCTCCCCCTATTATCGTGTTTAGCATCTATCACGGAGTGTTAATTATAATGCACACTTCGTTCTCATTGCTGTATTTCCAGGTTTTAGTCACTTGTTGTCCTCCATACAGCTTACTTCCGTAGGGCCAAATTATGGGATTCATTATTGATTTATATAACAGTAGCTTATTGTAGACATTTGTCTCAGCTTGAGCTCTAGCTGATTTCTATTGATAAATCTATTTCTGCTACGTTAATCTTTAGTCCAAGCTATTTTACTCCATTGGTTTGGGTAAGATGACAGTTGTTTAGCATGGCAGGTCAGCAAGCATTTTTCTCATCGTAAAGATTATCTAATCTTAACATTTACTACCTAAACCATAATGTACGTGGCCTGCGAACAAAGCTTACTGCTCTCACATCTAACGCAACCCTGCACAACTACCAGGTTATAATGTTGATGGAAACCAATTTGTGGGATGGACATCCCAGACCCAGAACTGGATCTGAGCGACTATTCTATCTTTAGAAGAGATCGATACAGAGGAACAGCTATCTTAGCCATGTTCGTATTTTAATGAGGTTTTCTTTCAAATCTTTTGAAACTATATTGGGTTAATATTTTATAGCGTAATCTCATGGTGGGTAGATCAGCAGTAAACTGGTAGTGCACTACCTTCTGGCACTCTTGACGCTTGGCGTATATCAGTACATTTGTATTGATGTTTGATTAGAAAATGTCTATTCAGTTTGTAACATAGTCTAGAGTGTCAAACTTTGTCAAACACCTGACCTCCATCTAAGAAGGCTGAAGAGTAGTGTCGTTTATTTTCTAACTCATGTTCCACGGTCCCTTGTTTACTGCGACAACCGAACTGATAGTGTCTGTCTTAGATGAGCTTTTGTAGCACCTCCGAGAGCACTAGCAAAAGGCTTACGGGGTAGGTTTCTTTTTCAAACTTTGTGTATCAATATTATCTGATTATGTTTCTTTGATTGAGAAAGAGTTACACCTTGATCATGGTTAAACATCTGAAGTGTTGCTAAAAGGCACGTCATAATGAGTTTCTATAATATTTTTCCAGTAATGAGTTCGAAACCTGGAACGTTTTGAGATCTACTTCCTCCATAATCACCGCTTTTACGTTCGTGTATGAAAGTGCTGAATTGGTAAGTCTGGCTGAAATGGCTCTTATAGAAGTCTTTTGATTTCTGCAGTTTCTTCCAGTGTTTGTTCCATCTCGAAAAGTTCAGTAACTTTTTGGTCCAATCACCGTAGATTTTAGAGATGGTATCGCTTAGCTTTTCAACCTACTTATTGCCCGTCAAAGAGAATGATCTATTGTTTCAGTTGCAGATAATCTTTAAAATTTATCCTACCCATACGAAATGGTTATAGTAACTTTTTCAGATATCGGACTGCTCTCTTGTGTTTATTTTTATTACCTTCAGCTTTAATTTGCTGCTCTCTTTTGGTGAACTATCGTTTTTCTGCTATTTTTTGTTTCACAACTATTAGTGGTACTGTCATTGTCTTGATGAATGATCGGAAGATAAATCTAGACAGGTGCACACTATAAATCGCCTGGAGTTGTGGCCTTCTTCGAATATGTCAGTCAATACATATATTCCTGCAGGTAAGCAGCCCACGGTATTTAAAGATATTGCAGTCAATAGAGCCTACCTTTTGGTGTTAATAGTCTTAAATCCCACCCTCAATGACTTTAAAGAAGTCTTTCAAGTTTTTTTTGCTTTTCCTGGTATTTTGGTGGACAATATACTGCTGCGTCTTCTATTACACCTAAACTATTTATTTTATAAATATAAGTAAAACGGTAATATATAATGTTTGTTAGTGGGCAAGTTTTTAAAACATTTTTGAATAAACAGGGAAATTTGGTTTAAATTATACACCCTGCATATTACTACATATTAAAGTTCTTCTTACAATTCTATACATATTTGATGTAACACACCACACGTCTAAATACATTGATGTTGGAAATATTGTCATATGAAAACGGCATTTACATCACTTCGAATACCTGTGGAATCCAACTTAGAGCAATACCGACGATTTTTCCATATAAGTTTCTAATTTGTAATGATCTATCGTCTGCCACAAACTTCCCGTTCAACCGTAGCCATATGCCGAAGATTATAATTTCCGCTAAATCGGAGATTAATGCCAGATGATTAATAGTTGAAAACTAAGATAGATAGGAGCGTGCAATCCATTTTGCTGTAAGTTGAGCCATTTGAACTCTACAGGTATTTGAAGTGGTGAAAATGACACTTTATGCATGTCAATATCTCAAAAACCGATAAACTAAAGCTCTGGTTTCTATGACTACAGTGTCACAACTAGTTATCCCTGACGCCACGCCTGGAATGGCGCGCAGGTTAGATAGCTCAAATTATGGATATATCTACATCAGTTGAGAAGAGATAATAAAGAAGGCACTTCAGTAATGTAATAACAATGTCTATTGGTCAAAGACTTACTGAATTTACACTATACCCGATTACTAAACCACGTATATCCTTTCGGTTGAGGTACGGTTTGAATTGTTTATAGGTCTTTGTCCCTGTATTATAATAAAATTATTTACGAGCGGTGTTGTGTTTTAATTTATGGTTAAGTTTGGTTATTTCATGAGATAATTTAGTTTGTCTTAGTTTCACTCACTATAACTATTTAACTTGAAAAATCACTTGACTTAAAATTTTCACAGATCTATCGTAGATTCGACTTTAATACTTCTCCCTTGAAGTACGTTCCTGTACTGTTCCTGCACTTAACGAGTTGGGTCTAAAGATTAGGATATGGTTAGAACCCCTACCATGTCCCTGTGGACTGCAGTAGGTGAGAGCGAAATAGGTACTTCCTGTGGATCTAGTTCAACTGCTTATGATGTTCTGTAATATAGTTTTTTTGTTAAATCGTGACCAATTTCAACTTGCAAATTGCTTGTTGTTCTATTTTTATCATATATATTATTGTATATATTAAGTTTTGTTTTGTTTTGTATTTGCTCTACTATGGTTAGTTAGGTGAGAGACAAAAGCCTATTGGCCTGATGGTCTGCTTGACTATTTATATCGTAAAATCTGCTAAGTATTGCGACTTTAAGGTTCATAATTGCCTGCGCTGTTCGCCCGCGTTGTTTATAAATTAACTTGAATGTTTTTCCAAGTTCAAGTTCAAACCTAGGACAGGGTGATAAGTAATTAGTAGTTTAAATGTTTTTTAGTAATTTACAATATTTTGAGTTGTTTAAAGAAAAACACTCTAACATTCACAACAAATACAGAACTATCTATTTATATGTACTATAAAGAAATAAAGTTTGGTGTTTCCTCGAACAGTCACACGACGCCACCAACTTTAGCATAAACTAAAGTTCAAAATACTTAACACTATCGGCTATGTCTCTGAACCGAAAACACTATAAAGAAGCACCCTAAAATTGCTTTCGTCGAACATGTTTTTAGAACACAGCCCGATTTATGTACAAATAGTTTAAAAGTTTCTTGACCAGGGTTCAGGGTTACAAAACGAACGATGCATTTACAGAGCAGTATTCGGAGAAGCATTAAAATATGGAACGGACTTACAGCATTTGTCTCTATTATTGCTCCGTTCTTCTGATAATAGCTACCAATTGCCAAAACTCAGTGTCTACAAGACAATATGTAATCTTACTTTTTAATGTACTTATAGAGGGGAGCACCTCTCATACTTAAAGTATTTTTAATGCTACTATTTCTTCGTCGATTTTACGGCCACTTTTGTCGGCCCAAAACTTCTGGCTTCCCTTTTCATGTTAACAAAATTAGTATAACGTTTATTTTACAAGCCATACATGTATTATTTATATTATTATTCATTATTGTTATGTTTCTTTTAAAATACTTCTAGGAAAGGGAACAACTAGGCTCTATACAACTAAAACGTGTGGTGTGTTATATCAAATATGCAAAAAACCTTAAGCTCAATTTAGAGACCCTTTAAAAATATATATGACATTTATAAAAAAGCTTTTTTGTAACGTCCCGTATACCTAAAAATATTTTTAAAACTTGCCGCCTATCAAACAGTATACTGGTAATAGCTTTTGTTTTCTGATGGTTGGCGGTTTACATTCTGAAAAAAAATTAAATACCATTATTGAGATATTTTTAAATAATTAGATTATTAAGCCATTAAGGTTAAATGTATGATTTGCGTATAATTTAGTTATATACATAAGTACTAATTAGATAATTTTTAGGGTCCATTATTGGCTTCAGTTTTAACCAAATATTATTAAAATTATACGATACTGAAGCAGTTACGTTTTATTTAATGATACATATAACAGCACTTTCATGAATGTATTAATTACAAAACTTGAAGCGTACTAGTATATTTCATGTCTATTATTAAATGCATGCTAGAAAATATTTGATTTGTGGAATTCTGTGTATAATGTACGTACGTTTAATATTCTTTTATAACTTGGCAAAAATGTAACCACTTATATTCACTCGGTACAAATAAATTAAGAATGCGCATAATTCTAAAATTTTAAACAATGCAAACATTAGAACAACAATTTACAAGAAGTGTGTAGGACTTAACAAGTAAAATAAATATGAACTTTTAATCACTATCGTCGACTTGATAAAACTTCTGATTCTTCTAGCATTTTATTTGCTTCATTATCTTCATCTTTATGTTTAGTTGAACCACCTTTGAAATTTTTAACCTTCATGCTTTTTTTCAGAAATCGAAAGTTGTGCAACTTTCTCTGTATTAAGATATTTTCTGTTTCATGTGTGAATAATCCCTCTATCTTCTTCTTCTTATCACGCCCTCTCGTTCAGGAGGTTGGCAATCCAAATGACGACTGTAGTCCTGAAAACTGCTGTGCCTAAAATTTCCGCAGACGAGCGATCAAACCATCTTCTCCAAATCCTTTAACAGTGAGTTAGGGTATCTCCCCACTGGTCTCTTTCTCTGCACTTTGGCCTCTATTATGAGATGCGCAACTCGTATGTTTCACTCTCAGCACATGGACCGGACACTGTATTTTTCAATCTTTGATGGTGTTCAGAAATTCTTTTTGTTTGTGCATGCGTTAGAGTACTTTGTCCTTAGTATTCTTCTGTGCCCATGAAATTCTCAACATCCTCCTGTATATGTACACTTCAAAAGCCTTTATGCTTTTTTTGTCTATTGATCTGGCGTCCAACTTTCCCAACCATAAAGCAGGACAGGGAAGAACTCATTTATCCGAATTCTAAGTTTCAAAGTGAGGTGTGATCTTCTAAAAATATGTTCATACTCATGAAGGTTTCCTCACCTGTTAAATCCTTGGGAGTATTTTCTTTATCGGGTCACATTAACTGTTGGTGTTAACTTCTAAATGATGTGACTTGTTCATTTGTCTGTCCTTTAACAAGTAGGTGCGGATTTAGCGGTGTCTTTGAAAAACTCATTACTTTGGTTTTGGAAACATTAAGATATAGGTCGAGCATGTCGTTATAGTATGTTTTGTAGTTCTTGTTCATTATTTGCTATTATAACAGTATCGTCAGCGCATCTGGTGTTGTTTATTATAGTTCCGTTGATTATTCATTCCGCCTTGAACTCCATCCAATACCTTCTTAAATATAGCTTCCATGTATAGATTAAACAGTAGTGAGGATATGACACAACCCGGTCGAACTCTTTTTCGATCAATATATCTTCTGATGTCGCTTGTTCTACCTTGACCACTGTCGTTTGGTAAAGTTCAGAGATTCTGCGCTCTTGCTCGCCTACTACGGTAGCTCTTTAAATTTCGATCATCTTTTGGTGCTTAACGCAATTGAACGCTTTTCAATGTTCGATTAAACATGCCTACACATTTACAATCATGTTGCTGCATCTTTGTGTCAGTACATTTAGATAGAAGAGAGCTTCACGTGTGCTGAACCCAGTTCGAAATCCAAACTGACTATTAACAATTTGGTGTTCACATTTCCTCATTTTCTGTAGATCCATGTGTGAGTGATTCTAAGGATAATTTTTGGTACGTGAGACAGAAAACTTATCATTCGATAGCCAACGCAAGGCGAGGAGCTAGATTTGTTAGCAATGTTATAAATGTTGAGTTTAACCAGTCATGGTATCTTGCCTGAATTATAGATTCTGTTAAATAATAATGTGTTTGGGTCCAAATTGTTGCTCTCATTCTCTGCTATTAATGTATAATAATTAATATTTCCGTGTACATTTCCTCAGGGCCGATAGCTTTTCTTTCTTTCTGTGCCCTTATTGCATGAACAACTTCATCTCTGGTTATTTCTGGACCTCTTTCACTTATTTTGTGGTCTATCGATGGTGGTAAGGTAGGTTTGTCATCGTCAAAGAGTGTTTTAACATATTGATGCCATCTTATAAGCTCGGCTTGGCTTAAGATTGTTATATCGACTTGTCACTTCCCTAATTTTTTATACATGCTAAAGATCACATTTTTCTTCAAGTTGTTCTATCTCTAAGCATTTTGTCGGCATTCATTTTTCTTTTACCTCTCTACATTGCTTCCCAATGGTTCTATTGTAGTGCCTGTATTCTGTCCGATGTGCCCTGCTTTTCCATATGTCTGCCATCAGGTCCAAGATTTCTTGTGTCATCCATTCTTGCTGCTTACTCTGAATCCGATGTCTTGTTTATTTTCGTTACTTTTGCTTTTATTTTGTTCCAAATTGTCTCTATATCCTCTCCCTGTGAAAATTTCTCTGTTCTTTTCAATTCTTGTTCAATTTTGAAACTTACCTCATTCTTTTGGTTTTGAATTTTGGGTTGTGCGATTACTATTTTTTGAGATTCTTTCTCTTTTGACTCTCAGGAATTTCCTGAGTTTAAAGCCTATTGTGACATGATTGTGATCGCTATTAATACCTGTTCCAGGATAGGTGTCTACAGATTTGATATATCGCTTGAATTCCAGGTTCAACAAAACGAAATCACCTACGTTGGGGTTTGGAACCTTCGGCAACATACACTAAAACAGAGTTTTATCCACAATACCGAAACAGAATATTTGCACTCGACGCGCGTTTCGCTAACCATGTTAGCATCATCAGGAGATGATGATGATCTCCTGATGATGCTAACATGGTTAGCGAAACGTGCGTCGAGTGCAAATATTCTGTTTCGGTATTGTGGATAAAATTAGAAAACGAAATCAATTTGATTTCTGGCAATCTTGTCCTCTCTGCCTGTAGGTGGTCTCCGGGTGTATATTCTTCAGGTATGTAGTTCGAAAAAAGTGTTGGCGATTAGGTTTGTCTTTTATGTCATTCAAAATTGTCTCGATGCCCTCTCCCTGTGAAGATTTCTCTGTTTTTTACAATGTTGTTCAATTTTGGAACTTGTTGCTTTCTTTTTGTTTTGATTTTTGATTTGTGCGATGTTTATTTTTTGAGATTCTTTCTCTTTTGACTCTCAGGAATCTCTTGAGTTTGAAGTCCATTGTGGTCGCAATTAATATCTGTTCCATGATAATTTTTTACAGATTTTATATACCGCTTGAATTTCAGGTTCAACAATATGAAATCAATTTGACTTCTGGCAATCTTGTCCTCTCTGATGCCTGCAGGTGACTTCCAGGTGTATAGTCTTCTAGGGTGTTGGCGATCAGTAGATTATTCTCTATGCAAAACTATGCTAATCTGTCTCACCTGTCATGTGCAAACTTAATATGTCATGTGTTAATTTGGGAATATGACCGGCTCATTTGTCTAACTAAGTAATGTTTGCTTGCCTCACTAAAGGTTGAGGCGACCATATAGAACCTTTAGTAGTCCAGAATATAAATACGACATCTCCCAGACGTTATTGGAAACGAATCAGAGTGAAGCTGAAATTGATATAGATGGGAAGATCCTCTGAGCAGAGCCACCATCAGCAGTGGCACTGCATAGTAAAAATCTATGCCAACACGTCTAGGTTAAAAAAATTATATAATTATGTAATATTTAGGAAAATAGAAATTATAACGACTATTCTATCAGAGCAACGGTTGAATTCGGATATGGCACTTAACTTAGTATCGAAAACTGTAACAAAATATATGACAGTATAACAGTAAGTAATACAGAGAAAAAGTCGTTATTTGCTTCCTACATATACCAAATCACACCGCGTGTAATAGACGTATTCTCAATTATCATGTAAAATCTATTGATAGAAGTAACAAATTTGAAATCATTAATTTCCTTACTAAATCGATTTTTATTACCAACTAATTTACCTAGTTTTGACAACCTGACATTTTACTAACTACGGTTATGCGGCTGATTGCTGTTATTAACCTAATGTTTAGGAGCAACTAAAAATATTAGTTGAGATTTTTCAAACTAATTTGTAGATAATAACTAAAAAAACATGGCTATTTATCACAACAGCTGTATCAAATCAGATTTATTCGCAGTGGTCAGTGTTATGTATATCGCCTAAAAATTATTTTCCTCAGCGAATATGAATTCCTCTTTTCGTTCTTTTAATGGAATTTAATCTCTCTGGTAAGCGCCAGTGATCAAAAGTTTGGGTGAGTTTAGTAAACGATTTGATTGTATTTACCCCTTATTATGATGGTCAGGTAATGTCAATAACCCTGTGCATCTTAGCTTAGACCGCTATCGATGTGGTGGATTATTCCGAATTTTAAGTTGATGCACAGAAGCGGGTGTCGAAGGCACCCCTAATTTCGATGAATACACCACTCGCTAATTTCTTCTCCATGACCTTGGCTACGGCCTAAAGAGCATTGACCGTTGATATTGCCGCGGCTGGTAGGCAAATCGTTTAGGATGGAGCGGTATCTTCGAGGGATTATCTGCTTATTAGTTGGGCTTATGTTGACCGCAATTGATCATCGTTTAATCTGTCCAATCAGAAGTAGATAAAAGAATTCAAGAAATTAGCAGCTTTGATTCAAAAGCGTTTTTTATATATTAAGAGTATATAGTCTAAACACCTGGAAGCTACAGGTTCCTAGAATGTCGTGGGTTAAGCGCTTTAACTAGGGGGCGAATTATGATTCGCCAAGACATTATATAACTAAATAACTGTTGTTCATAAGTAATATCTTTAGAGCAATTCCGAAGATAACTCAGTCAAGATATGCAAAGCGGCAACACTGGTAAGAAAGAGTTGGCGTTTTGCGAGTAGACCGGTTCAAGAAAGAAAACTGACACGAGAGACAAAGTCGCATATCGGACCGAGTACCTACCATTAAAGTACGGCCGAAATGAAATCGACGAACATCGGAGAACAGAAAACAGGTACTGCTAATCAGGGCATTCGGTATACCTGTTTGGAAAACTAATGCATTGAAAACAAATAGGTGGATAAGAGTTTTTTTTGAGTCTGTGGAATAACTTCGCATACCAAAAGGCATTCTTTTTGAATATTTACTACGGGTTCTGTCTGCTTCTGATTTGTTAAAGTAATACTTTTTATGCTTTAATCGTTTTAATTAAGTAGGTCGTTTGTATTTTATTTCGAGCCTTACCGAGGCTTATAATTATTAGAAAAAAGCTTATATTTTTAATGTACAACCTTCTACGGCTTAGTAACGAACTGTGAACGTTTCAGCCTTTTGTACATTAGTTAGGAATGTTACCTCAGTTTTATGATTTTTATATATAACATATTTCTAGTATTTCTCGTACAGACACGATTGCCAAGGTGTGGGTCGTTATAAAGTAATAGGAGTTGAGTCGAGAAAGTAAATTTTAATGAATATGATGACAGATCGTATCAAATATTTGAAGCTTCATGTGTGTATTTAAAGTATTGCTACTGAAGATTTTTGTCATCTTCCATGATAAAGTTTTTATTTTACGTGGAAAACTTCTTTTCCAATAGTGTCTTATTTTCAAATAATTCCACAATCCACAGGCTTATTTTTTCCCTCTGGACATTTCGTATTTAATTGCCAATGCAGTTTTAATACTCCATACATTTCCTGGCAGATTTTGAGTACAAACTACACACTGATGTTCTTTGGAAATAACTATAATTCAATATTCAAAATAATCACCACTATGGATTCGAATATTGAGGATTGATGTCTTCCAACAGCATTCTTATTATGGTTTGTTTACGTAGGAATAACCAAATAGATTTTATTTATTAAGACATACCATGTTGCTTAATTTGCTCTTTACACGGGGACATTTTTTTAACTACGCAACAAATGCAAGATATTAATCTAGATGAATCTCATTGAACATTTGTCAAATATCCTTGAGATGCAACTGAGAGATCATCACTTCGAACCTATTACCGTTCGCAATATTGAATATGTTGAATATGTTTGTAAGCTAAAATATAATTTGTTACGGTAATTTTGACAATTCCATAACATCAGGTTGTTTCTAGTTCACTTGTATTTTATTTTTGATTTAAAATAATAACTTTTCATCTTCAACCTATTTTAAATTACTGTCTGAACCAACCAGGTAACAAACTGTGAAAAATTCCGCATTAACCAGTATGAAAATATTAATCAATAATGAATTCTTGTGTTGCCCATCAAGTTCATTTAAAACTATTTTTTGTCTTTTATATATGTCAGTTGATAATTATTTAGTTAATGTAAAATGAAAATTAATATTATGATGGGTGAATTTACATAAATGCAGCAGTAGAATATATTATGCTTGATATCGGTCGCTTCGTAGGGTAGAAAAGTAAAACATTTGTGACGACTGAAGAAATGATTCGGATTGAAAGGTAGGACAGAAATTTTGGCTATCTTGTACCGTCGACCAGATCGAGAAGCTTGAGAAAGTAGGCTCTTAATTTTCTTTATTCCTTGTGCTATTTTATTTGAAGTTTTCTTTTATCTAAAAGTCTGTAGGGAGAATAAAACTGCTTAGCTTTCAATTTGCGTGTAACATTACGGGTGATAATTCGTGAATTAGCATCGGCCATTTACACGTGAATATCTGATATCTCGTTTATAGATTTTATTTTATTACACAAATCGTTTGATTTAAATTGATATTTTTGGGATATAAGGCCATGAGTTGTCTATTGTAGTGTCTGCTTACTATCGTTTCATATACCACGTTATCTTTGGCCGTAGGATATGTTTTTTCCCGTTATGGAATATTGTTTTTTATAGCTTAAGGCTTTTCGAAAAGATTAGAAAACACTTCATCCTACAAAAGAGGGGAGCTATTAAATTTCAGTTTTAGTTAAGCATCCCAACTGATAGAATCGATCATACTGGCCTATTCACATTTAAGTTCTAGTTGGAGGTTGTAATGTTTGGTAGTTAATAACCAAAATCGTCAATAGTGTAGCAGACCCAGTCTAACTTTCTCTAGTATCTATTTTATTTAGATTATAGTAATAAAACAAATATTGTAATAATCGGGCCCCGCGTTGGGCGCCAATTTGTTACTATATTACTTGTTTTATTACTATAATTCAAGTAAAAAGCCAATTTGATACTCCAGAGGTTTAGCTATAAATGCACTTTCCTTTGTAAGTATTATTTTAATTTACTAAAAATATAAACTGAAAGATAAGCTCAGGGTGTATAGGTTCGGAGCATGCTGGTTAAAATGTATTCCCGAGTCTGATTGTTGTGAAAAGA
>MU186600.1:0-55827 GCA_016904865.1 Pissodes strobi | reverse complement strand
CAAACTTTAAATAATTGATATAAGATATAATAGTTGTGGGGTATACTTGCCAGTTTTTAATTATTGATACAAAAATCATTTGTTGATCTTTGTTCCAAAAACAGATATAGATTCTCCACGAATATGTCGCCATCTGTAGACAAAAGTCGGTCTATATTTAGCTGATACAGAAATATATTTTCTCTCTTATTACGATTTTAATATATAATTCCCGACCTAACATTCTTCTGTCTTATAATTTCGCTAAAAATAAAAGATTTTTCTTATAAATAAAATCACAATCTTTCATGTTAAAAATACTTAAATCACCAATATTCGACGTATCTGTTAAAACCATAACATCCAAATAAATATTCATTTATTCAAGCAATAGCACAAATTAATCAAAGTGTTTCGTTATGCTCCCACATTTTGATGCAGCTTCGTAAATCCCAAGATCATAACCTTAATAAAACTTTTACTTGGGCAAAACCCAATCCAGATCTCAACCCAATTGAATATTTGTGGCGTATCCGTGTCAGGCAATTAAGCGATAGTCAAATTAAACCAGTCATTCCTAACAATATTCAGCAAATGTTGATACGATGAAATTAAATTGCACAAAACCCAATTACACGTTTAATATCGAATATTCGCCATTGCTGAAGCTGGTATTATAAGTAGCAGAAGCAAACACGAAAATATGAATTATTGATTTGGCGAAACGAAATTTAGATGGAGTTAATAATTCTCACAAAGCGTTCCATAAGAATGTGTATAAAAGCTAAAATGCCTACATGTTAAAGCGCCATAACGGAAATGAAAATAAAGGTAATAAATAGTAGAATATTATGGAACAATAATTCAATTGTTGTTGCTGATGCACTCCACGGGAATAAGCATAATAAAAGTATACATTTTTCAAACATCCTCTTCCGTAACAAACAGATCGTGTTATTTGAACAGTAGACAATATATGATAGGCTTTTCATCTTATCGTGTTTTCCAATTCGCTTCGTAAACTTATTCTACTATTCAACGAAAAGGACAGATTAAACCTTTGACTTCTACATAACGCATTCTCGATCTCAATCCAATTTAATAGAGAGACTGTCAACTTGAACCTGCCAACCTTAAGAACATTGACTCTAATGTTGATAGGAGAAAATTAAATTGCTCAAGACCAAATTAGACGAATATTAGCCATCGCCGTAAAGCTGGTATTAAAATCAGAAGTGGATTATGAATTATTGATACTGGAAAATTAAATTCAGACAGGAAAGCTAGTAATTCCGAAAAAAAATTGTAAAAGGATGTATGCATACAAGCTGAAGTAAATCTGAACATATTGTGCTGCCATAACCCAGATGATAAAGCGAATAAAAAAAGGAGAATTTTTAGAAAATACGAGACCTGAATTTTATTTAAACATAGTTAATCCCGCTGCACCACACGGAGTGTTCGAATTATCGAGACACAATCGAATACTTTGGTTACAATCAGCATTTAAAAAGAGAACATGGACTAAAAATCTATTTTATCCTGTCTCTTCTTATGCATTAACCTTTAATGGAAACAAAAATCTTACAATCATTTCAATGGTCAAGTTTATGAACATGGGTCTACTAATTTAGCAGGGCGGTGTATTTGGAAGATATTTATTTAAAATTTCATTTTAGATATTACAGATGATAAACTCTCCACGGCTATAGTCACTACCCAGTAACTAATCTACCAAATAGTCTGCAAAAAATGCGTGCAACCCTCAACAATACCATACGAGATCCTCGTCTTTATGAGAAAACAGGTAATTAGCAACTGCTGTTTAAAAAAATTACCATACTTAAAATGCTCACCGCTTTTGATTGGAATATGGAAAACTGATACCGTCGTCTGAGGTTCAACATTGATCAAGCATTCTCCATCGTAACGAATTTGTCGCCATCTATTGACAATCTGATACAGAAATATATTTTCCCTTATTAGAAATTTTAATATTTAATTCCTGACCAGACATTCTCCTGTCTTCATTATTTGGCTAATAAATGTAAAAAGCTTTTCTGTGTATACTGACACTCCATCATTTTTGTTCATATTACCAAAATATAAATAAAATCGCAGTCTTATTGTTAAAAGTACTTATCTCACAAATATTCCACGTTTCTGTTAAACCCATAACAGCGAAATCAATATTTATTTATTTGAGTCTTCGAACAAACTAATCAGAGTGTTTCGTTGTGATTTCAACATTTTGATGCAGCACCTTAATAAAACTTTAACTTGGGCAAAACCTAATCCATATCTCACCCCAAATGAATATTTGTGGAATATCCGTGTCAGGCAACTCGAACCAATCATTCCTAACAATATCAGCAAATGTTGATACGATAAAATGGAATTGCACAAAGCCAAATTGCACATTTAATATCGAATATTCGCCATTGCTGAAGCTGGCATTATAAGCAGCAGAAGGAAACACGAAAATATGTATTATTGATTTGGCGAAACGAAATTTAGATAGGGGAGTTAATAATTCTCACAAAGCGCTCCATAAGAATATATGTATAAAAGCTAAAATACCTACATGTTAGAGCGCCATAACGGAAATGAAAATAAAGCTAATAAAAAGTAGAATATTATCGAACAATAATTCAATTGTTGTTGCTGATACATTCCATGGGAATAAGAATAATAAGAGTAAACATTTTTCAAACATCCTCTACCGTAACAAGCAGATCGTGTTATTTGAACAGTAGACAATATATTACAGGTTTTTCATCTGATCGTGTTTTCCAATTCGCTTCGTAAAGATATTCTACTATTCAACGAAAAGGACAGATTAAACCTTTGATTTCTATACATAACGCATTCTCGATCTCAATCCAATTTAATAGAGAGACTGTCAACTTGAACCTGTCAACGTTAAGAACATTGACCCTAATGTTGATAGGAGAAAATTAAATTACTCAAGACCAAATTAGACGAATATTAGCCATCGCCGTAAAGCTGGTATTAAAATCAGAAGTGGATTATGAATTATTGATACTGGAAAATTAAATTCAGACAGGAAAGCTAATAATTCCGAAAAAAATTGTAAAAGGATGTATGCATACAAGCTGAAGTAAATCTGAACATATTTTGCTGCCATAACCCAGATGATAAAGCGAATAAAAAAAGGAGAATTTTTAGAAAATACGAGACCTGAATTTTATTTAAACATAGTTTATCCCGCTGCACCACACGGAGTGTTCGAATTATCGAGACACAATCGAATATTTTTGTTACAATCAGCATTTGAAAAAGCGATCATGGACCAAAAATCTATTTTATCGTGTCTCTTCTTATGAATTAACCTTTAATGGAAAGAAAAATCTTAGAATCATTCCAATGGTCAAGTTTATGAACATGGGTCTACCAATTTAGCAGGGCGGTGTATTTGGAAGATATTTATTTAAAATTTCATTTTAGATATTACAGATGATAAACTCTCCACGGTTAGTCACTATCCAGTCACTAATCTACCAATAGTAGCAAAAAGTGCGTGCAACCCTCAACAATACCATACGAGATCCTCGTTTTGATGAGAAAACACGTAATTAGCAACTGCTGTTTAAAAAAGTTACCGTAAAAACATACTTAAAATGCTCACCGCTGTTGATTGGAATATGGAAAACTGATTACCGTCGTCTGAGGTTCAACATTGATCAACCATTCTCCATCGTAACGAATTTGTCGCCATCTGTGGACAGGTGTCAGTCTATAAATAGCTGATACAGAAATATATTTTCCCTTATTAGAAATTTTAATATTTAATTCCTGACCAGACATTCTCCTGTCTTCATTATTTGGCTAATAAATGTAAAAAGCTTATTTATGTATACTGACACTCCATCATGTTTGTTCATATTACCAAAGTTATAAATAAAATCGCAATCTTATTGTTAAAAGTACTTATCTCACAAATATTCCACGTTTATTTTAAACACATAACAGCGAAATCAATATTTATTTATTTGAGCCTTCGAACAAACTAATCAGAGTGTTTCGTTATGCTTTCAACATTTCGATGCAGCACCTTAATAAAACTTTAACTTGGGCAAAACCTAATTCATATCTCACCCCAAATGAATATTTGTGGAATATCCGTGTCAGGCAACTCGAACCAATCATTTCTAATAATATTCAGCAAATGTTGATACGATGAAATGAAAATGCACAAAACCAAATTACACGTTTAATATCGAACATTCGCCGTTGTTGAAGCTGGTGTTATAAGCAGCAGAAGCAAATACGGAAATATGGATTATTGATTTTGCGAAGCGAAATTTAGATAGGGGAGTTAATAATTCTCACAAAGCGTTCCATAAGAATGTATGTATAAATCTAAAATGCCTATATGTTATGACGCCACAACGGAAATAAAATAAAGCTAATAAAAAAGCAGAATGTTATGGGACAAACAATTCATTTTTTGCCGCTGATGCGCTCCACGGGATGTTACGAACATAATCCAACATTACCTTTACACTGGACAATGCAAACAAACTTTTATTACAATTTGCATCAACAGTTTAGAAACAAATAACACAATCACTAATTCCTGATAATCCTTTCACTTTGTGATGCAGACAAGAAATCTTGTCTTGACAAGCAATTTCTTGTCTTGTCTTGAAATTTTTTCAAGAAATAAAAAAAATCTTGTCTTGATCATTTTTTGAGAGTTGGTGTCTTGTCTTGACTCAAGAAATCTTGAAAATTCTTGACATCTTGACAAAAGGGTAACCCCCGTTTAAAAGTCGTTTCTTGATACCTTGACAAGAAGAAAACCCCTGTTTAAAAGTCGGGATGAGATTGGTTGATATGATGTTTATACTTTATGCCTGGAATCAAGGGTCACGCGGTCAGGATAGTATTGTTTTACATTTCGTTGCTTCATATGTGTTGACAAATTAATTTTTTTCTGGTAGATATGTTCTATATTGTTGTGGACCTTACAAATGTTTGCCTATTCTCTTCACTTAGAGCCGCTTGCTCTGGCTCCAGGGTGTAAACCGCACAAGTGTTATAGTTTAGTGACCCTAACGAATCTGAAAAACCTAAAGGACTGGAAACTGGAAAAACGGTCTACGTTTCGAGGAATAAATCTGTCCCCGTTGTCAAGAACGAACAAATCTAAAAATGAAAATGGTTAGTAAATACAATAAAACAGTAAAAAGCTCTTGCAGATTGTAAAGCTTTGACTTGAATTTGTCAAAGGGTTTTTCAGCTTCGTTAGGGTCACTAAACTAACACTTGTGCTGTTTACACCCTGGAACCAGAGCAAGCGGTTCTCAGTAGAGAGAACAGGCAAGCATGTTTAAGGTAATTTTTTTTTCTAAATTTAAAATATTTTACGTAAATTTAAAATTTCTGTACGCCACTGAAGTAGATCCGCTTAGCAAAGTTCTTTTTGATTCTAATATCTTAGGTCATAACATATACAAAAATGATAAAAAGAAAATCCTTTGCAAATAAAGTCATCAGATATTAAAAAATTATCCAATTAAATTTAGCCCACAAGGTTTATCAAAATTAAAGTATCAATTTTAATTTTGTTCGTATTGACCTGATTTTTTTAATAGTCAATATTCCGACCCCTTTCAAATGATTTTTGCCAATTTTTACATATTTATTTCCTTTGGCCAATTTGGCTGCCACCGGCCCTCTCCTCGGGCATTCATATTTATTTCATTTATTAATCCGAACAATGAAATTGCAGGAACCGTAAGTTTAGTAATATCGGACAAAACTAAGTTTAAAACATGTGCATAACACCAAACGTGGATTTGACCCGGTGAGTCTTCAGGGAGCCATGCCGTAAAGCGATTATATTGGCATTGCATATTAGCAGCCTCATCCGTAGAATTTCCAACACAATCTAATATTTCTATACCCAGTTCTTTTAAAGAATTCGCAACAATTTCATAAAGATCTTTACCCTTTCTAGAAGGGCAGTTAATCAGCCCAATTAATCGCTGGTTAACTTTATTTTCAGCTACATATCTACAAATAATAGAACACTGATGTCTTGTGTTGTGTTAATTTGTAGTGAGTAGATTTTAGCACTTTTGAATTTTCAATTTGATAAGTTTTGATAAACCTCTTATTATAGAGTTTAAAGTATTTTTTGATAAAAATGTCACAAAATTTCCCCTACCTATATTTTTTAAATTCTGATCTTGAGGGTAATTATTACGAAGTTGTTGACTCTTTTTGGCGCATTTCTCAATATGTGTGCGCAACAATTTTTAGTATCTACCCTGTAACTTAAACCCCTTTTACCTATTAATTTTATTGCCTCAATAATTCGCGGCGTCGCTTGCCTATTTTTTTTAATTTTTTGTCTTCTTTCGGACGCCGCAGTTGAAAATAGAAATGTATATCCTTTTTCTTGCTATAAAGTATGTATGATTCGGTGCTCAGGTGATGTCTCTTGCTTAACTCGTGCTCATTTAATCTCGTGTATACGTGCTTTATAGAATAATTTACACCTCTAGCAAATATTGTGACTCATTAGAAAATGCCAAACATATCCAACAAAAAAAAATCTTTACATTTCTGGTAACTAATCCATGTTCTTTTAGAACCCGATTTTTTATAGTATAATAAATTCGTATTATACTTTTTAGAACCTCCATAATATGATGTTGATTGAACTGGATGACCCCTTAAAAATAATTCCAATTCTTTATCATTAGGTTTTATAAAATGGAATGAATTTTCAGTTTCAGTTTCTTGTTCGTTTGTTACCGTACTGTCTTTATCTGTAGCCTTGGTGCAAGCAACAGCAATATCACCTTCATTACAACTAGTGGAAGGAACTTGTTTTTCAGTTGTTTCTTCTAAGTCTTGTTACTCTTCCTCAGCGTCCTCATGGTCCTCATGTTTATTCACACTTGAAACTTCACTTGACGTCCCTTCCTGAAATGTATGATGATCCCTTGAAGACGAAACGTCGGATTTCAAACTGGATATCATCATTGGATAGAGCGTAAAAAGTGACAATGCAAAAGTGCAATTAGATTTGAAATCCGTTCAGTGGTGTCGCTAGACTTTTTTTTGGGGGGGGGGGGGGGCTCCAGTCTCATTTTTCCCATGTCTTATTTAAAAGACCGTGGCCAGAATTTGTCTTCGAAAGGGACTAATGTCACGCCTCAGTTTGTATACATTGATTTTGAAATCTTATTAAATTTTGATGATATCAATGGTATGGATTTCTTATTTTTTTTAGTAAGAGTAAGAGTAAGTAAGAGTAACTCATGATTGCCAACAACATACGATGATGAAAATATATTTAATATATTTTATTAAAAAAATATATAACTGCGGTATAATACAAATAAATATGTTTAATAAAATAAAACAAAAACATAAGGTACCATTGCGCGCAAAAAAAAACTGGTACAAGAAATAAATTGAAAATATATTGCTTCTATACTATCAGGAAAACCTAAGCAAATATTGACAAATAAATGACATGAAACATAACATTTCTGGCTGATGTATGAGTGTTGCAGGTATTCAGGTATTTGGTGATTAAGCTCAGGTGTGTACAATTATTACAATGAAAATAAATGGCGATTTTTTAGCATCTCTTTGTAGCAAAATGGTTCTTGTTTAGGTTTACCACAAATATTATTCTTTTATTTATATTTTCTATTTTGCAATAAATAGCATCCTAATTTTTTCTTTTGATTTAAATCAACGATTTAAATAAAAAAAATCACTTGATTAAAATCACCGATTTAAATCGTGATTTGAATAAAATTTTTTACCTCTCTGCTATCGATTTTAATCTAATACGATTATTCAGTTTTATTTTAATTTGGCAATTTCTTTTAATATTCTTCGCATCTCTTTTGCTATTTTAAAAACAGGCAATTCAATGTTGATGTTTTAAAATCGTAAACACCACAACACTTTATCGTGGTACATTATTACCTGGACTGCAATGAATTTTTATAATCGACTATACTACTCTGCATTCGAAAACAACGGTTATAAATTTTAATAGACGACTATACTTTTATGGCTTTAAAAACCATGATGATATACTTTTCGTGTTATGTTCATGAAAAAATAGAGATTCTAGGTTCAGAAACTATGGCGTATCTGAGAAAATATACTAGACTGTTTTCTCTTAAAAAGAGCAATGAAAAACATTACAAATTATAAAAACATCAATTGACTATGATATCATTTATGCGTTTCAGCTACTAAATCACACACAATTATACACAGAGCTATAACAGGGTGGTGCAACCAAGACGGGGTGGAATATTATGCGGAAGGTGTAAAAAATTTCTTAAATATTTTTGCTGCGAATGATAGCAGGCCTAGAGGGAGATATAATGGCTAGCTACTAATATAAAGTCATCGGCATCGCCAAAAATAAAACAGGAAGAACGGTGTTTAAGAATGGGAATGGCTAAAGTTTTGTTGACGTTTGGTTTGGTGGCTGCTAAAGATACGACTTACTGTTATGTTACAAATAAAGGAGTAAGAAACGCTACATTCATTGATATAATATTAATCAAAGTTCAGGAATTCGCATTTATCACTTGGCATAAAACGTAGAATTGTAGGAAGTATAGTTATTGCACTGCGAGATCTAAATTCGCTCATTTCATAATTTTTATTTTTGACAACATTGTGTTTTTTGGCAGCGGGTAACTTTTCCCAACTTGATGCCTAAATGTCCATAATTCCCAACTAGCTCATCGTGATTGGGGGGGACGGTCCCCCCCATCCCCCCCCTTAGCGACACCCCTGAATCCGTTTTTAAATAAGCCCAGGAAAAAAATAAAGCGATTTTTAAAAATTTCGGTTTTTTCCGGATATCTCCGTAAATACTCGGAATTTTAAAACTTTCTAGACGGCATATTGTTAGGCACTTAAATGCTCAATTTTACCTTAATTTGACCAACACTGTATCTCTTACGGTTTTCGAGTTCCCCATACATAGACACGCATTCGAGCCACCCTGTACATTCACATTTAGTTCATTTAAAAAACTTTCTCAGCACATTTTTGAAAGAACATTTTAAAAACACTATTGCGGCAGAGACAGCATAGCGAGTCCAGCGTCTGGATAGTGGTCGCTTTGAGTTTTTAAGTTTTTAACGTTTCTTTCGTTAGGCTTTTTTTTGGGCAAAACGACCGGTCCATTTTTGGGACCAGCCCACCGGGCGATCGCCCGATTGTCCAGTCCGGGCCTGGCTGCCACTGAAGTAGACTCACTTTGCAAAATACTTTTTGGTGCCAATACCTTAGGCCATAACATATCCAAAAATGATAAAAAAAACTTTGGAAATAAAAATGTTATTTTTTACATAAAAATTATTTTATCCTTTCATTAAAAATGTTTTAGTGCTTTGTTTTTTTTCTCAATAAACTAGCAAACAAATCAGTTTTTTTAAATTTTGTATTTTCAAGAAATTTCAAGATTTTCTTGATTTCTTGCCAAGATATCTTGATCTTGAGAAGTAATTTTTTGTCTTGTCTTGAAAAACAAGGATCATTTCTTGTCTTCAAATCAAGACAAGATCAAGAAGTTGTCAAGAAAATGGCGACCCCTACCCGCCACATCCAGATGGGGTATGCAGCTATATTTCTGATAGATATTCTTCCATGAAGACCATATCAACTGCAAGAATATTATCATCATTTCAACCGTAGACAGTACCCTATAGGCTCTTCATCTAATCGTAATTTTTCAATTCGCTTCGTAAACATATTCTACTAACCACTGAAAGAAAGATCTAAAGTTTAATAAAACTTGGACTTTTACACAGAGCATTCTCGATCTCAACCCAATTTAACATCTAAAGAAAATCCTGGGTAGAGAACTGAGAGAATGTCAACTTGAGCCTGTCATCCTTAAGGACATTGACCAAAATGTTGATAAGACAAAATTAGATTACTCAAGACCAAATTAGACGAATATTAGCCATCGCCGTAAAGTTGGTATTAAAATCGGAAGGGGTATTATGAATTATTGATAATGGAAAATTAAATTCAGACAGGGAAGCTAATAATTCTCAAAAAGCTTTGTAAAGGGATGTATGCATACAAGCTGAAGTAAATATGAACATATTGTGCTGCCATAACCGAGATGATAAAGCGTATAAACGAGGAGAATTTTTAGAAAATATGGGACCTGAATTTTATTTAAATTTATTTCATTCCGCTGCACCACACGGAGCGTTCGAATTATCGAGGTACAATTAGATATTATTATTAAACCCCGCATTTGAAAAAGTGATATTGAACCAAAAATCAATTGTATCGTGCCATTTTTTGTGAATCAACTTACAATAGAAACAAAAACTTACAATCATTCCAGTGGTCAAATTTATGAACAATGCCCTAATTTAGCACAGTGGTGTATTTGAACGATACATGTTTGAAATGTCATTTTAGATATTACAGATTATATTCTCCACGTCTAGTCACTATCCATCAGTCACTAATCTAACAAATAGGCCGCAACAAGTGCGTGCAACCTGCGACAATACCATACGAGATCCTCGTCTTGATGGGAAAACACGTAATTAGCAGCTGCTGTTTAAAAAAATTACCGTAAAAACATACTTAACATATTCGCCGCTGTTGATTGGAATATGGAGAACTGATACTGTCGTCTCAGGTTCAACATTGGTCAAGCATTCTCCATCGTAATGATTTAGGCAGAAATTTTCGACCAAACAAATCTTGTTTTTTAAATGCTAGGCAATACAATATGAATTTTTTTTCTGATCACGTTAACTAATTCTATCCGCATATTAGTAAAAATAATCTACTAATTAACGAAAATGTATAACCCAATTCTAAATAAAATGTTGCCTCTGCATAGTAGGAGCAAACGAAATTGCTCAAGTTCAAATTAGGCGTTTAGTACCAAGTATTAGGTATCGATGTGAAATTATGAATTATTGATGCTATGAAATGAAATTCAGATAGGAAAACTATTAGTTCTCAAAAGGCTTTCTACAAGGATATATGCGTAACAGCTGAAGTGAATCATGCTGCCATAATAGAGGCAACAACATTTCATTTCAATGCAGTTAATTCGATTGTTGTTGCTAATATACCTCCACGCGGTGTTACTAATTATCTATCACTATGTTTGAAAAACTTATCTCACACTAAAAATTAGTAGTCCTGAGTCTTGACGAAGCACGAACGGTTTAGAAAAAATAATATCGAAACTGCGGCAAGTTCCTGATGGTGTCTTTGGACTGTATTCCTAAAATGTATCCTTAACTTTCATGAATTGGCATTACATATAATAATAGTTGTGGGGTATGCATGATAAGCTATTTTCTTAATAAAATAGGTTAAATATTTTTATATCAATTTCAATCACTTAAACATAAGATAACATGTAACCAGTTACAGGCTTGGTATAAAATTAACAACACCCAAATGCAGTAAAGTACACCACATTATTCTAACTCGCTGCATCTAATAGTCGCTACTAACTAGTTGCTGTGCAGCCACTATTCGGTCAGATAATCTGCCACGAGGTTCGTGCAGACGGCAAGAATATCATCTACATAGGAGATCTGCGTCTTATTTGAGAAATGCGCAATTGGCAAATAAACATTTTAGAGTTCTACGTTTTCCGCATTAAAAATGTCATGACTTCTTCCCATTATCACCACAAAACTAAATATATAATTAATATACAGTTACAGTAGCGCTATCACAGATTTTAAAAATATTTGAGATTAATACTCAAAAACAGAATAATATTATCCTAGACAGTTCAAGTGACAGAAAAAAATTTACGACAGGACAGAGAATGAACTCTCAAGGAAAAGCATCTATTCTAGTGGAGACTATAAACCTTCTAGATTATTATATGAAACGTCCCAGATCTGGTCGCAACGATAAAACTATGTGACCACGGAAATAGCATTCTAGAGGCCAAGAGAAGCTGAACTAAGCTATAAATTTATAGATCGATATTTTAATTAGTATACGAGATATGAAGATGCGGTGTTCCTCTCGGTTTTCTATGTTCATTTGCCTGTTTCGCAGGGTATATGTTGCCACTTGCATGACTGCTTAATTATTCGAGTGAGGAATAATATATAAATGAGTGTGAAATGAAACCCTTGAATGTTTGGAAAACAATTTTCGATATTTTCATTTGTTTTCAATATAAACAGTTTTTTTCGGAAATTTCAATCCTGGTATATGTTTGTCACCTAATTTATGATCAGTAGTTATAGCGTTAACAAAAGTAAAGAGTGCCGTGAATGCAAAGTTTAACCGAAGTTTTATAAAAATTACGAAAATCCAGCTTTTGGAGTTATGGCGCACCATCGTGCATGAATTACATTTGGTTTCTCAAAGGAATTGGGAGCTCCTTTAGCAGCACCCGCAGATCCTCTTCCAGAAATTGACAATAACGTTTAGTCTTGATGGCAAAAAAATGGTCCAGTCAAATCTCCAATCGCTCCTGGAAATTATTTTTTCTACTACCGTGCGTAAAATACTCACTTTACGCACTCTCTAAGATTCGTAAAATAAGCCTTTTTAATGTGCAGTGCGTAAAGTAAGGTATTTTACGCACTAGTGCGTAAAGTAAAGCTGACATATTTTTTGACGTTTACTGACATATTTTTTGACGTTTAGGGCAGTGCGTAAAATAATATATTTTACGCACTAGTGCGTAAAATAATTTATTTTACGCACTAGTGCGTAAAGTAATATAGCATTATTTTTATTTTTTCATATATTTTTCGATAGTAGAAAAAATTTTGTATGCTACTCATGTGTAAAGTACCCTTTTTTTATTCATGGGATTGTCGCATTCGCCTACGGCTCATGCGACAATATTCCCATTCATAAAAAAAGATTCACTTTACACACTTGTTGCATAAATAACTATTCGCGTACCGAATGCGATTTTTTTCTGCCCAGAAATGAATGTTACGAGAATTACTGGCAGCATTTCCTGATAAAATCATGTTTTCAAATTATGGATTCTTGGCTATCACTTGTCGGAACCACTGACACAAATTTAAACGTAGTGGAAAATCACGTGGTAGAAGAGCTTGAACCTATTGGATGTGGTAAGAATACATAAAGTTTTCTACCAAAATTATCCAGCCATGCACAAGTATTGCTGCTGGTACTAGTAGCAGGGTCATTTTCTACTGCAGGACTGATTCCTCGACTTGAGGAGTCGTAACCGTTGTATTTGCTTCTACTAGATCAATGGATTTCTTGAATGTTCCATATTCACATAGTCGCTTGTGTCTATGGGTTCCGTGGTATTCAGTTTGGATATCTCTGTTCATAGAGACGTCTGGCTTCATGAGAATTGCCATTGGTAAGTCCACGCATTAAATACAGTTCTGCATCATCTTAATCTGTGAATTCAACCATCATTAAACAGCTCAATCAAAAACAATATACGTTACATATCCTCAGAAGGTCAATATTTAATTATTTATTAATATATTTATAGATTTATTGTTGTTTTTTCTAAGCAATTTTTGAAATAATGTCGATATTTGGACGAAAATTGGTACTTTAGGTTTTGTTAAGTAAGTTTATTCTGCAGTGGTTTTTTTTGATAATAGGCCAAAAATAATAACTTGACGTATGTACAGTTAAGTAGTAATAATTTTTTTTTGTGATTATTTGTCAAAAAAAAAATGATAAACTTTTCCAATGCTGAGTTTTCTGACAAACAACGGACTTGCCAATGGAAATGCATATGAGGCTAAACGTCCGAATCAGGAGCGTTATCCGAACAGCTGCACAACTCCTACCTCAAAAACTTTCTCAAGAATTCACATTCGATTATGGGATAGAGGATCTTTTGAGAGCCACTCGGGTACACATCGCACGGTAAGAACCCCAAAAGCCGAGGAAACAGTTCTTAATCTGGTAGAACACCCGGAAACAAGCACCAGGAAAGTAGCGCTGACGTGAAACTTTTCTCATGTCCTGCTATGGAAAATTTTAATTGCTAATTTGTTATATCCCTACCATATTCAAAGAGTTCAGGCATGCCTTCCTCGTGACTTTCCATTACGTATCAACTTTTGTTGTTGGTGTCTCCAATGCCTTATTCAAAATACTTTTATTTCAAAATCAAATCCTGTTTATTCACGAAGCAAATTTCTCAGGCAGTACTATACACAATTTTCACAACAATCACTTGTGGTCAGAGGAAACCCACATGCAATACAGGAACAGAGTTAACGTGCGGACAGGAATCCTTGGAGATTATTTTTATAGGCCCATTCTTTCTTCCGGAAAGATTCAATGGTGAGAGATATCGTCATTTTCGTGGAGACGATTTGCCTATTTTGGAAGATGTGCCGCTTAGACTACGGAATGAAATGAATGACGGTGCCCCGGCACATTTTAGCATCGTAGCTAGGGTTGCCCGATGGCCGGGAAAATTCCGGAAATTAGCATCTGGCCCCGTGTCCAGTAATTACAAGTTAATGTCCCGGAATTTTCGAATACATTTTTTTTTTCACAAAGTAACAATTACGAATTGGGAATAGGACAATATGACACTACGACGGCCAAAATATTTAAAAAGGTAGATTTATTTTGTTTTCGCAGTCAAAGGAAGGTGTGCATTTTTGTTTCAGGGTTAGTTGATGTTGTTTTTTATTTTGCTTCCAAAGATTAAGATTTATTTTGCTTTTATAAATCGAAAGAGAGCAGTTTAATTTTTGTTCTAGGTTTAGTTGATGTTGTTTTTTATTTTTTCCAAAGGTTAGGATTTGTTTTGATTTTATATCCCAAAGAGAGCTGTGTAATTTTTGTTCTAGTTTTAGTTGGTGTTGTTTTTTTATTTTCTTCCAAAGATTAGGATTTATTTTGATTTTATAAACCCAAAGAGAGCTGTTGAATTTTTGTTTACGTTTAGTTGATGTTGTGTTTTGTTTGAGAAAGTTTAAATAAATATGCATAATACATTTGTTTTGAGGATAACTTGCATTTATTTTTATTTTATTAACCCTAAGAGAGCTGTTTTATTTTTGATCTAGGTTTAGTTGATGTTTTATATTTTTTTCCAAGGATTAGGATTTATTTTGATTTTATAAACCCAAAGAGAGCTGTTTAATTTTTGTTCTAAGTTTAGTTGATGTTATTTTTTATTTTTTTCAAAAGATTAGAATTTATTTTGGTTTTATAAACCCAAAGAGAGCTGTTTAATTTTTGTTTACGTTTAGTTGATGTTGTGTTTTGTTTGCGAATGTTTAAATAATATGCATAATACATTTGTTTTGAGGATAATTTGCATTTATTTTGATTTTTGATGAATTTAATTCTTGTTCTAGGTTTAGTTGATGTTGTTTTTTATTTTTTCCAAAGGTTAGGATTTATTTTGATTTTATAAACCCAAAGAGAGCTGTGTAATTTTTGTTCTAGTTTTAGTTGATGTTTTTTTATTTTTTTCCAAAGATTAGGATTTATTTTGATTTTATAAACCCAAAGAGAGCTGTTTAATTTTTGTTTTAGGTTTAGTTGATGTTGTGTTTTGTTTTTTGCGAAAGTTTAAATAATATGCATAATACAACTATTGTTTTGAGAATATTTTGCATCCCCCCCATCCTCCGGTCCGTGTCCCGGAAATGACAATCCTGTATCTGGCAACCCTAATCCTAGCGCGAGAATTTTTGGATCGAACTTTCAATAACCATTGGTTAGGTCGGGCAGGGCCTCAACCATGGTTTCCTAGGCCACCAGATCTTAACAGTTTAGATTATTTCCTTTAGGGGCATCTAAAAACATCAGTTTTCCAAACACCTATCCAAAATAAACAAGAACTAAGGAATCAAATAATAGCCTCTTGTAAAACGATTCAAAATACTCCAGGGATTTTCCAAATAGTGCGCGAAGATTGGATGCGTGTATATACATAGGCAGAAGGTGAACATTTCCAACATTTATTGTGATTTTGATTACATTTTTTATCTAGTGTTTCGTTGTTTATTGTTGTTTAAAAATTAGTGTTAAATATTGTTATGTTGATTAAAAAAAAAGTTATTTAAGAAAATATTTTTACTTTTTCGTACATGCATCGATTAATTTAAATCAAAATATCTCGAAAACAGTTGCTCTTAGCGATTTTTGACAAAAATGTTCTTTTCACGTAAAAATATCTGAGGAACCGATTTTTCTACTAGAAAATGTGGCTAAAAAGTTGTGACTCTTCAAAAGAGAAAAAAGCCTATAGGTAGCACCCCCTAGAACTAAGGGTCAAACTAAGATCAAATTTGAATTTCCCACGTACCTCAAGTACCAATTTTCGTCCAAATAACGACTTTGTTTTTTAGGAAAAACAAAAATAAAAATGAATCTTTAACACCTTATACCTCAAGAGTGAACGCCTTGCGGATGTTTATCTGAACAACTTTTTATCTTAAAAATACGTGAGAAACCGTCTTCTGAAATATCGGACACTTATTATTATTACGTGTATTGGAAACAAATGGAAATATTAAAAATCGCTGGAAATTGCTTTTTTTTGTATTTTGTCAAAGGTTATTTGGGTAGGGAAAAAGAAAAAATAAAATTTGTTTTAAAAATTCTCGGAGTTAACAAACTTTTACAAAAAAAAACAAGAACTTCATTTCACACTCTGTATATATTGTTTTTATCCCATATGCAATCATGCACGTGAAAGCACGAAGAGATTTAAGCGTTATTTTAAAACGAGACGGAAACATCATCCCATGCACAAGGTATGCTGGCGTCGATGACATACACAGCTTCTTCCTTGAAGATTTGGACTCTACCCTGCGGACCAAGCCAACGAACATGATCTTGTATCTGTCATATTAAAATATTTACCTTTAAATTTTGATTACCCATTACCTTGTTGCACGATTTGTAGCAGAGATTTGGATTTGGCCTACTAGCACTCAATGGGGCTCGTATTAATAGATAAATGCATACAGAACCTCACAATAATATAGGAGGCATTTCTAGTCATTTTACAACTAAGTTACTTAATAATATGCTTCTTAATTCAAGGACATTACGAAATAACAAATTCTTATTGATTTCCGACCTTCAAGGTGAAAATGATCTTTTATACAGCGCCAAGTGAAACCATTCAAATAAGTTTTGTACAATGAACCGAGAGTATGTGGCATACTTATTAGTTACACTCAAGGTAATAACATTTATTTAACAATGATTTTTGTTTCAGAACAATACAGATATGAAACGGCGTACGCGTGTGAAGGGAAAACATTGAAAATCGAATGCAAGGATGGTGACTTGATTAAGCTGATCAGAGCCAATTATGGGAGATTTTCGATAACGATTTGCAACGACCACGGCAATACGGATTGGAGTGTAAACTGCATGTCACCAAAGTCACTGAGGGTACTTCATGCTAGGCAAGTGACTCAAACTATCTAATGCTTTTTGTTTCTGTTTATTAACCGGATCTTTAAAATCTCTACAAATATTTGATATGCCATTAGCTAGAAAAATTATCACCTAATTACCTTTTTATAATACTTACTTGTTTCAATATCGCAGAACGGTTGACGCCCTTGCACCGTCTGTTTTGTAATGAATATTCCATGAGAAGGAACATCAAACTAGATAGCCTTCAAAGTAGGCATCAGCATCATCAACATTCATGAGGTGCTTTTTCTATTTCCTTATCCACACAAAGCCAGGAAGAATTTCACTTTAATTGCTTTATAACATCGTCAGCGACATATTCATGGCACAAATAAGAGAGTGCTTGGTTAACTGCTTTATCCGAGTTTTAAACGTCCTGCCGTAGATGAGCACCATGACATTCTTTTCTGAAGAATGAGGACAATGGTTCGTCGACGTTGTGATTTTTCTTAGTCCAAACCTCAAACTGTACGCTTAAAATCCTCCGTATTACATGAAACACCTTTTGTATTACATGTAAAACTTTTAAAAAGGACTTCCCATAACAGCATAACAGAGCGCTTTCAGCCTAAGCCATCATCAGTGTTACACATGGAAAGCCAATAAAAGAACCACCCATTAACGGAAAACCAGTGACTGTTGTAAGATTTTTAGGCAAATAAAATGATACGATTGACATTGCTATATTAAGATTCCAAAATTGCTAGGATTTGAATGGAATTAAATTAAAAATGGTGATTTTTTTGTATTGAGTAATAAAAGAAATAGGTAGGAGTTCATTCACTTACTTGTCAGTGGAGACGAAGAACATATCTACGAAGAGAAACAAACAACACCAATCGACAATGGTCACATCAAAATTTCACAAGCTACAAGTTACAATTTTAAGAAAAGGGTTCACTTAATTTTATTGAAAATAAACGAGGGCTGAATCACGTTTTTGGGTGAAACGACAAATGTGTCGCTATTGCTAGTCTTGACAAGTAGACCGATGATACAGGAAATGATCCGCCGAGAATTAGTGGTAATTTTAAACCTTAAAACCTAAGTGTTAAGTCTAGAAGATATAAATAAAAAGTACCTAATTTTATAAAGTATGCCTGGGGTACAGACTGACTTCTGCTAAACTGGATGAGATTAACAAAATGATGTGATCAATGTAATGTAGCACAACTTACCAGACTGAATCCCCCCTCCCCCTTCTCCCACCTTTTTGGGTTGCTTAATTTATGTTTTATGATGGATAGAAAAATGTATGAATATTTAATTAAGGGTACTGATATTGGTGTAGCAGAGATGGGCAAGACCAACTCGACTCGAACATATTGAAAAAAAGAAACACTTAACTAATTAAAAGAATAACCACATTAAGCAAGACTGAACCCCCCCCCCCCCCCATTTTTGGGTTGCTTAATTCGTATTTGACGATCAATAGACGAAATGTTTTGCTAAGGTTATTAATATTCAGTGCAGCAGAGATAGACAAGGCTAACTCCACCCAAAAACATGAGTTATAGAGAGATGAAAATAATTTAAATTCCCTTATTTGATTATTGCTAAACAAAATATTGAAAGAAAGAAAGCAGTTAATTAATCGAAATTTTATATATGTAAACACAAAAGAACTTTTACCAAGAAGTCCCCTTCCAGAAAGAATGTATGATCTGTTGAGATTAACCTGAGTTATTTAGAAGCAGGTCGTTGTTGATCTAGATATCCTCTAGAAAGTCCAGTCGATTGAAATTTTTGATGAGATGTTATGTAGGATTTTTAAATTAGAGTGAGGGCTGAAATTATGGTTGTAATTACGTAAATGTTCTCCAAGTTCTACTAATGTAGGTGCTTTCACAAGAATTGCATTGCAACCTAGACCACTCAGAGTCCGTCATATAAATAGGAACTACTCTGCTTTTGGAGAACATTTACGTAATTACAACCATAATTTCAGCCCTCACTCTATTTCAAAAAACCTGCAAAACATCTCATCAAAATATTTCAGTAGACTGGACATTCTAGATGATGATGATATCGAGATCAACAACGAACTACTTCTAAACAACCATTGCCTTAACATCAGGTTAATCTCAACAGATGCATTCCTTTACACATGAGACTTCTTGATTAAAGTTCGATTAATTAAGTGCTTCCTTTCTTTCAATTTTTTGTTTAATAATAATCCAATAAGGAAATTTAACTTATTTTCATCTCTTTATAACTCATATTTGTGGGTGGAGTTACCCTTTCCCATCTCTGCTGCACTGAATATTAATGGCCTTAACAAATCATTTCTTCTATTGATCATCAGATACGAGTTAAGCAAACCAAAAAGGGGGGATCAGTCTTGTAGATTGGGTTGGGCTGATACCTGCTCTTAATGTGGTTATTCCTTTAGTTAGTTCTTCCTTTCTTTCAATATGTTCGAGTCGAGTTGGTCTTGCCCATCTCTGCTACACTAATATCAATACCCTTAATCAATTTTTTAATACATTTTTTTATGAATCATAAAAATGAATTAAGCAACCCAAAAAAGACTAATGTCTGCTCTCAATTTAGTTTATTATAATTCACTTAATTAATCACTGTTTTTACAAACAATTTTCAGATTACCACAAATATTCTCAATTAAATAAAATTTAATATATTTTTCAACTACATTACCTTCACCATCTCATCTAGCTTAGTGGCAGCCGGTCTGTACTCCAGGCATAATTTATAAAATTAGGTACTTTTTAGTTTTATCTTCTAGACTTAACACTTAGGTTTTAAGATTACCGCTAATTTTTAGCGGATCATTTTCTGTATCATCGGTCTACTTGTCACGACCGTCAATAACGTCAAAAACGTGGTTCAGCTCTCATTTTTATTTTAAACAAAAATTATGTGAACCCTTTTCTTAAAAATGTAACTTGTAACTTGTAAAATTTTGACTGGTGTTGTTTGTTTCTCTTCGTAAATATATTCTTCGTCTCCACTGACAAGTAAGTGAAAGAACTCCTACCTATTTCTTTTTCATATTACTCAATACAAAAGAATCAGCATTGTTACTTCATACATTTAATTTAATTCCTTTCAAATCCAAGCAATTTTGGAATCTTAATATAACAATGTCAATTGTATCATTTTCTTTTCCTAACAGTCTTACAGCAGTCACTGGCTTTCCATTAATGGGTGGTTCTTTTACTTGCTTTCCAGATAACACTGATGATGGCTTAGGCCGAAAGCGCTCTGTTACGCTCTTATGGGAAGTCCTTTTTGGATTAAAAATTGTGCATGGAATACAAAAGGTGTTTCATTTAGTATGTTTCGTACATGCACACATCCTTTACTCTTCTTTTAAAATCCTTCGAGCTGGTTCTGATCGAATATATTATTATGTTCCCGTACATTGTTCCCTTGCCAACTCAAATGTTTTATTGCCCTCTAAGTCTTTTATTTTATGGCACCTTGAATAATTTGACAGTTTATCTAGGCATTTTTAGATGAGCCTGAACACCACTTTTGAACATTTTAATGTCATCCGTGCCGCTCGACAGTAATCACAGTCCGAGTAGATATAGAAATGCTTATCCGTAAAACCTTTTGTTGTTATCTATGATAATTAATCCCTTTGATGATAAGCATTATTTTCTATAGCGCCAGCTCAAATTTTCATTGCCTTCTAAGTATTTTTATGGTATGGCACCTTGAATAATTTGACAGTTTATCCAGGCATTTTCAAATGAACCTGGACATCAGTTTTGAACATTTTAATGTCATGAGTTCCGCTCGACAGTAATTACAGTCCGGGTAGATATAAAAATGCTTATCCGTTAAAGCTTCTGTTGTTATCTATGAGTATAATCGATTAAAGAATTATTCCCTTTAAGGATAAGCATTATTTTTTATAGCGCCAGCTCAAATTTTTCGTTGCCCTCTAAGTATTTTTATTGTATGGCACCTGGAATAATTTGACAGTTTATCCAAGCATTTTCAGATGAGCCTGGACACCACTTTTGCACATTTTAATGTCATCAGGATCGTTCGACAGTAATGACAGTCTGAGTAGATATAAAAATGCTTATCAATTAAAGAATTATTCCCTTTGATGATAAGTATTATTTTCGGCCTTTGGCGTTAATATCACGGATGGTTGATAATTTTTCTAGTTGGTATGCATATACAGGGTGCTTTAAAAATAAGTATCATTGCTGCTAAGATGATTCCTTACCCAAAAATAAGACAAACAGTTTCTATCAATACGTGCAGATGCTTCATTTCAAAGATAGAAGTTATGTTTTTTTTGATTGTTTTAAAATATTTCCGAAACAGCTCTAGTAACTTTAATGAATTTTGGTTATGAAAAGTACTTAAAATAGTACATATTGAAGCTATAAAAAATGTGGACAGATTCACCAGGGACGTGCGTACGAACGGCCACTCTAATAATTCTCGTCAAAAATTATGTACCATTGCGATGAAAAATGTAGTACAATATTTAGCCACCATTTGAACTCCTGGTCTATGAGGATATCGTGAAATTGGTATTATCGTCGCTATAAAAATAATATGATAATGTAATCTAACTTTTCAGGCGTTACCCTGGATTTGCTATTACGGGAGCAACATACGGGGCGAAATAGAAATATTGTAAATGAGAACATCTTTAAAAGAAAATTTATATTTTAATCATGGGCAATTTTCTCAAGCTTCTGAATGAAAGAATAGAGTGTGTGTAACAGCTATCGATTTAATGGATATATAAAAATATCAGAAACGACAAAAGCAAAAAATGGAAAAAACAGTAAAAATACAACATTTTAATAGGTAATAAACAGTTCTAAATATAATATTAAACCTAAAAGATTATATACTTAAAAGCAGCTTTTTAGTATTTAGTCCTTGCGCCGTTGTTTTCAATTGTTTTTTGTAACCGAGCGACGCAGCATACTTAAGACTAAGCTTCTTGTATACTCTTGTGTTATATTATCCCATGCTGCTTTTATCCTCTGACGCAGTTCTTCATTTCTTGAATGAAAATTATGTTTGAACTCAGTCATTTCTCCCCAGCCTTTTTCTATTGGGTTAAAATCGGGGCTCTTTGAAGGCCAGGGTAACACTTGAATGATATTTTCTTGAACGTGGTCTGTTACTGCGGCAATATTAATGGGAGCATTTTCTTATTTGGAAAATATCATTTTGACTGAATATGGCACCAACCGATGGTTGCATAACATTATTTAAGACATTGCAATAAGTTACAGCAGTTCACTCTTGTACAATTTGACGACTCCTAAGCCCCTAGCACTAATGCAACCCCAAATATTTATGGTAAAACGTCAACTTTGATTTGTTTTGATCGTGTATCTTTCATCATACCTTGTGTTTATTGGCCTATACACTCAGACTTTTCCATTATTACAGGACTGAGATGTTTCCTCATCTGAAAAACTACAGACTCCCACAGTTCGTTTTGATATTCGTGGACAAATTGTAGTCACTTTGTTTGTTTAGTTCTCTTAAATATATTTTGTTTGCATAATACCTACATTTGAATTCAGATCTCCGAATTCTTCTTTGAGGTATAATTAATACCCAGGGAAATATCTTTCTTATTTAGCCTTAATAGCGGTCTCGAACGGTTGCTTTTGGGCTATCAGAACCTGGATTTCTCACAAACTTACATGCTCTCGAATTTTGGATTTAGCCCGCAAACACTGTTTTTTTTTGTTTATCCACAATTAGCCTACAGTATCCCTTATGGGAACCCCATCCCTTAATCGAGCAAATATGATCGACATTTGCTCTGCTTTAAAAATTACATGACATTCAATTTCTAGTTCGACAGAAATATTGTATAATAAACCAGGAGATTAAATTGCATTTTGTAGTACTACTTTCTTTTTATATATTGATATTTTTTAAAATTTTTAGATTTCGGCTTCGTTTAGGAGAAAAATGTAATTTTATCAGAGACGGCTTTAGTATAAACTATTCATTATTTATTTAGTAATGAAGTTTACCTGTATACAATCGTAGTAAAAATTGAAAATGGCCACCTTCAGCTTCATAACAAGCATTCAGTCGTCTGGGCAAAGATTTTTTCACTGATACAAATACGAGGATTTTACCGAACTGTGACAAATGCCATTTGAATCCCTTGTAAAAAGTAGTCTCTTGTTTTTACTGGTTTTGTCCATAAGCTGCTTTTTTATGTCCCAAGAGATGAAATGTCAGTGGATTAAGATCAGGGGATCGAGGTGGCCAACCTATTGGACCATCACGGCCAATACAATGATGACCATGGGTTTCCAAAAGTAACCTAATAGGTGCTCCATTGTGTTAAAGACACATTCTATTTCTCGCTAATACAGGCAACAGCCTAGGTAAATCATATCTTGAGAACCCATGATCTAGTCTATTTGGCAGAATAGTACTACCATTTATTTCATTTCCAGTAATACTAGCCTAAATATTAATTAGAAATTCGTATTGCGAATCTGCTTCTCTTAATAAATGGGGATTTTCTCCAGCCCAAGTATGCAAATTATGGAAATTTATAATTCCTTTTCTTGTAAATGATACTTTGTCTGTTAAAAGGATACGAGAGAAATGTCGGTGGTTTTCCAGCTTATTTAGAAACAACTGCCAAAGTTCTTGCATTCGTGTGAAGTCATATAGTTTTACCTGTTGCTCTTTCTAAATTATGTGTACAGACAATGCGGAAATATTGCTCATTTCGTTATAACGGATCTGAAGATTAGATAGATTAGAAGAAAAAGGGTCTGATCCACTGTATTGAGAAGTGCCTCCTTAACCTGAAGAGTTCGTCGGTATCTTCTGCGGCCAGAATGTGCTTTCAAAGGTTTTAATATGTCCGTTTCTCTTAAACGTCTATAGCTAATGCTCGAAAATATATTTAGATGGAATTGCTCGTTGTGGATATCTTGCATGATTAATTCGTATTCCTTCTCTTTCATTTTGCCCTATAACAATAACTTACCGATATTTTAAAAACTTTAAAAATTAAAAAGAAAACATGAAACTAAGTATACTTGAAATTTTAAAAAGATCAGAGAAAACAAATTAAGAAGGACATTTAGTAATTCGAATCGACAATATCTAACACATTACAAGTAAATAATAATGACTAGACCATTTGGTAGAAGATAGATTTTTTACGGATCAGTTTGAAGCTTGATATTTAACGAAGTTTCATTTATCAAGAGACACTTTTTATTAGGCGTTTAATTATATATGTATCAAAAGTAGAAAAGTCTTTAGCGTACATATCTTTTGATGAAAATTATTAGAGTGCGCGCTCATACGTACGTCCCTGGCGAACCTGTCCACACCTTGCTGTTGCTAAAATATGTGCTATTTCAAGTACTTTTTCTAATCCAAATTTCATTGAAATACTTGCAAAAAGTAAAAAAACACAAACATATGAAGACCCATGTTGACAGGCACTATTTGTTTTATTTTTGAGTAAGGAATCAGCTAGCTACGACACGGTTTTTGAAGCACCCTGTATGCAGAACAAAATGCTCTACAGCCTTAAATATGCTTCATGTACTGCATAAACTCATTTAACAAAATATAGGAGCGGGCCATGCCCTTTCAATGTAATCTTTTTGGTTTCTGAAAATATAAAAGTACAAATTTACGTAGGTATACACTATGATCACAAAATCTTCCTAATTTTTGAAAACGAGTTTATGTACACGAGAAAGGCCAATGGTCCGTAGCTAAGAATTGGACTTTGCAGGCAAGCAAGTCAATGTTTAAGGGTGGCTTACAATGACGTATATAATTATATCGCTAATTTAAACAAAAACGTAATCTATACAGAATTTTGCCACATTGCATAGATGTGCACAAAATTGCCATTTTAAGTATTTAACTTAGATCTTTTTATTTCAGTAGATATTTGAGTAACAATTCCCTCTAATATTTTGTGTGTAATGTTTACATATTAAATACGACTTTCACTTACAGAAATGGCATGTCTAATGTAATGCTTTTTGTTACTGTCAATATTGTATGTTATATTGCTGTTAAACAGTTCGGATTGCGTATTGGGGATATTCGTCGCTTAATACATATAAAAAAAAACAGTGTGCCTCCCTTTGTGTTTCACTCATTAATACTGCTGCTTGGTTTGTTAATTTCAAGTGTTTATCTTTACTCTCTTGTTTTCTATCAAAAATTAACAGCATGACATCGCCTTGTTATTTGGATATCAAAAATTAAACACAAAAAACCAATTCACGTTCATCGGGAAAAAGCGACAAGATAATCAGCTGACGTCTACTTCAGAAAGATCTGGTCGTAATAATTTATCTAAAAATAGAACAAAGAAATAATAATAATAATAACTCCTAAGATTTCATTATAATCTACTATCTTACAAAGTATCAAAAAAAATCAATAAGTATTCAAATTAATAGGAACTTCTGCCCATTAAACAAAAAATAGTTTTTTTAGAAATATAGTGCCCGCATTCTCACGGAACACTATACAGATTCTTCGCCTCCTTTTATTTTGTTTAATTTTTGACATTTCATTTTTTTTTTGTTTAAAATATCAGTTCAGCTATGCGATGCCATCAAAATTTTTATAACGTCATTATCCGGAACTGACAAATAAACGTATTTTTTGCTCACTCTGTAAATGCAATGCCATTTTTTTTTTATTTAAAATGCTTAATCCTAGAACTGGTATGGAATAATAATAGCACATGAGATGTAAGAATTTGACATTGGCGCCTGGGAACATTATTACCGTTTTGCAACTTAAGAACACATTCTTAGATAATGTGTTGTGGATAATTTAATTTTTTATATAATCAAACCAGTGATTATACTGATAAATTAATTTCAAAAAGGAAAAACGATAAATTATTTAACAATCTTTAATTGTATTGCTATATTTCTTAATGCACCGGTAGGTACTTACAGGTGTATACTTATACTTATGTAGACAGAGCACCTTATTCTCAAATTAGTGATATACATTGTGCTTTAAGATCAAAATAGTTAGAATTTTAATCACATAACTAAGTACGCAGATTATTTGATGAACGATTTCCAGAGAAAGTTTCGTTGCACGGAAAAGCGTCTCAACAAAGCAGCTTCCTTCAGAATTCATTGCAAACAAGAAAGCCCATAGTCGATAATAAAAATTCGGCAGCACTTTAGCCACTTTTTTATTATAATAATTGGGAAACTCCTTCATGTGGGTCGAAAAAACAAGTGGAGTCTCAAAATCATTCGTAGGTAAAATTATGTATACTCATGAGATGAAACTATTTAGATATAGTCTCTGCCATGGTCTATATCCTGAAGATGCCGAAAGAAAAATACAATTTTTGTTACGAAGGATATCATGACTTCGTAAGAAATATTATGTAGAGCGACAGATGGACTATCTTATATGGATAATGATGTCCATAAAGTTAGCCTCGTCATTTTGGATTTTTCAATAAAAGATTTTCTTGCTGACTGTGCTGGGTTTGTGCCGCGTTTTTCCTCAATTTACTTTCAAAAATATCGAAAAGTCTCGGAGATATTATAACATGTCGTTTTTTAAAAAAAAATAGCCCCGCCAGATTTGTTTTCGAACATTTTTTGTCGTGCTCACTTGCGCCGCTAGTCTAAGACTGTTTAAAGTGAAAATTTAAAGGAACGTGTAATGTGTCCGGGGGTTTAGCCAACCGAAACTAATACAAACAGCCTCTACATCTCACGCATTGCCCCTCCGCTTGCCCCGAGAGCAAAACGAACAGAAACTAACCCAAATTAATGTAAATAAATCTGTTGAATAAAATAATTACAGTTGGTCCGCCATTAGGTACTTTCGACTGCAAACTTATTACAACGGTTTGTGAACTGACACTCATACAGAAAGATCCACCATTAACTCATAAAATCTGACATTATAATTGTGCAAACTGGGAGGATCTAAGAGGGTTCTGTCTAGATTTTCCTTGGCTCGACGTCTGCTTTGGCACTAACGACCCGTCAGTCTGTTGCAAAGAGATTAGGCACGTAATCCCCCAGGAATAGAAGCATACATTCCAAATTCCATCAAGTTGCCGTCAAAAGGAAAGCCCTTGGTTCCACAGAAGATGCGAAAGAGCCATAGGTAGGAAACAGCAAGCCTGCAAGTACTGGCAGCAAAATCAGACCGCTGAAAGTCGCTATTAGCTTGCCGAAGCGAGAAACGATTGCAAACATGTGATTGACGCAATGACCCAGTAGCTCCAGGAATTCCTAGTCGGTAACAAAGACAGTAAGTAATAACTAACTACATAAACGTCTCTCCCACTTTTGACAGACGAACGCTGCGTAGCGTAATGGCGACTATAGCTAAGGAAAAGAGTAAAATGCTTGCCGAAATGTTTTCATTGTACTCTACTTTAAATGTTCCCCAAGGCAAGGCTCTCCCCACCATATCCAACATCAACACCACCATGGCAGAAGTGAAGTTTCACACCACGATATTCGTAAAATTATCAAAGTGCTAGATACGCAAAAGGTATCAAGACCGGATGGAATATCTGCCGCGCAGTTCATCGCCAACAAACTAACTCCCATTTTTTCCAGACTTTTTCTCTATCTTACTGAAAAGGGATTTACCTATCTTCTTGGAAAGTTGCTCGAAAACCACACCCTCAAACTATCGCCCAATTGCCTTGCTACCAATAATCTCCCAAGTCATGGAACGTGTAGTCACTCAGCAACTACTCAAATACCTCGAGACCAACAGAATAATTTGCGATAAACGATACGGCTTCCGCAAACAGAGATCGACATGAGATATATTGGCCCATGTCACTCATATATGGAATAGGGCAATTGAGGACTACGGTCTCGAGCGATTGCGTTGGATATTTCGAAGGCAACAAATTGCCGTCCTTCGGACTGCCAGCGTCTCTGCAGCTGGCTTGCCAGTTTCCTTCAGAACCGTTCTCTGCACGTTGCAGTTGATGGACACAACTCAGACATATTCACCATTAATGCGGGAGTTCTTCGGGGCGCAGTACTTTCATCAACTCTGTTCCTCATCTATACTAATGACCTGCTGACCGAAACCAATAATCCTGTTCACAGTTTTGCGGATGACAGTACCCTTGTCTCCAATATAAATCAAGAAAACCTTTACCAGCGACTGAGACTTATCACCGCAGACTGAGGGAAGATTTCAATTAATCAAGATCTGGAGAAAATTCGAACTTGAGGCGACAGGAATTTGATCCAGTTCAATGCAGCAATAACCCAACCAGCCACGTTTATCAAAAAAGCCAATACGGCAAGACCTGACATCAATATGGCAGGATCGACCGTTCCTTCATCCTCGTCAATCGGACTACTGGGTGTCTGAGTCAACGGCAATATGTCCTGGCATGAGCATGTTGCTAACATCGCAAAATCAGCCTCCCAGAAGCTTGGTGCGCTATTTCCCAACAAAACACGGTATACACCGCAGCAGCTACTTTTGCTCTACAAAGCGCAAATAACGCCGTGCTTACAATATTACTCACACATCTGGGGTGCCACACCTAAGCGCACCCCAAAAGCTGCTGGATTCCATCCAGAAGAGTGCTGTGCGTCTTGCCGGCGACCCGGAGATGTCTCCCTCACGGCAGATGTTCCCAGAATTCGACCTGCATCATCCCGCCCCCAGCAACACCTGTCAGACAGTCGCGACAGACGGCAAGAGCGCACCCGTTCGTTGTACAACTGGAAACACCTAGAACGTCTCTTTACAGGGACTCCTTTGTCCGGCGCACTGCACCACTGTGGGACTCACTCCCAGGACATCTGTTTCCCTTACTTACAACCTACAACTATTCAAGAACTGTGTTAATCAACATCTTCGCGCACACACACCGCTCGTCGAGTGCATGCCGTAAGGTCTCCCTTTAGTGTATGTGCCAGTGCCATTTTGATTAATTGGTCTTTGTTGGATTTGTCTAAAGTGAAATATTTGACAAATGCATCGATACAAGTGAATAGTGTATATCAATGTGCATTTGCATTCATTCACCTGAATAAAAGAAAGAGATAGATATTCGTTTGAACTTTTTTTTTAAATAAATTTGGCAGCAGTGTTTCTTCTGAAAAATGGACGTTTTCACTTTGTGACATATGACAGTAACAACTCATGTCACAACTCAGCACAAACAACGCCCGATGCACTGCCATAGTTTTAATGAAATCAGATATTTTTTGTTAATTCAAAGTGGCGAGGCTAACTTTATGGACATGGAATAAGGAACATATGATCAACAAAGTGAACATATGGTTCGAGTCAAAGGACATGTTAAGTGGCTCTCTATTGGACCTTACATTTTTCAGGGAAATCCGAATAGCCAGAGTTAAATTACAGAAAGTCTTAATGAGGTTTCGTTGGAGTTTTAGAAATAATGCCTCTAGTTTCAGCAAGGTAGGACTGGCCTCACAATCAAGGAAAACGTGCGAATAATTCTTATCAACTACATTTGTATAACAGCAGATGAAAACTAATAAACTATGTCCGGCGACAAGCCCTGATCTCACACCAGCTGATTATTTCATTTGGCACTATATACAAAACACAATTTATCGTTCTGAAGTGCCTAATGAGGAAGAATGTGTAAGACGGTTTCAAAATGTTTGCCGAAGAATTTCAAGGTGTTTATAAGTCCACCACACGAGAATTTCTGAAACGTGTAAATATATTTACTGTCTGGGAGTGAACATGTGTCATTTTTTTATGTCATTACGTTATTGCCTTAATTTTCATTATTTCGATTTATTAATTATTGCTTTTTTAAGTTTTTCAATGATACTTGGTTAAATGCTTTGTCTGGTTCTAACAAAAGTAGTCATTTTAATAGCCTAATCTGGGTGTTGTATTTAATATATTGTTAAATATTTAATAGCCCATTGAAAATCGATATGAGCTATCTAAAAATATTGTAGGTAAGTAGGTAAACATGAATTAAAAAATGAAATGGAACACATTTTTCCTTTTTAAATAAATTCATGAGACGTCACTGGTTTAATTGTCTAGAAACATTACAGACATGACAATGCTTAAGAATGTATTCTTAAGTTGCATATATTTTAATAATTTAATAATAATTGTAATAATTTCGCAAGGTTTGTTTGAGCGCATTATTATATGTGTTTCACATAACAGTTCAAGGATTAAAAATGTAAAATAAAAATGGGGCATTGCATTTAGAGATTTAAGTCAAAAGTACATTTTTATATACTTCCGAATAAAACGGAAGTTAGAAATTACATTACAAAAATCTCAATGATATCGCAAAAAAGATGTATTTGAATCGCCCCCTTTAAATAAAAAAACTTACTTTGATATTTTAAAAACCAACACAGATAAAGGACAGCGAAACTTCTACTTACGGCACCATGTATATAGGCGATATTTCATTATTGGTTGCGTTTAGAAATAACTTTTAATAAGAAGGTTTTAGGACATCGTGGTGTGTACATTTATTAAATTATTTTCAAATATACTGGGCGTTTGGAAAAATAATTTCCTGACTTTGGTCCCATGTGGATCTAAACAGTTTGAATTAGAGCGGAATGACTTTCATATTCTTATATTAGCTTTAATTTAACCGTAAATACCAATTTTCCCGATCTCGGCTATTTCTTTTTGTCAGAAGGTGCATGGATTGTTCAAAACTAAGATGAAGATCTGAAAGTTATTTCGATCTAAGTCAAACGTTTCAAATTCTAAATTGGTTTAAAATCTGACAAACGTCACCTTTTAATCGTGAATATTACGAAGATAATCTCATTTAGTTTGTTCCGAAAAACTTAAAATCAGTAAAACAAAAGGTTCTATCTTTAAAAAAAAAACATGTTTATGTGGCCAGGATTTTTGAGCTACGCTATATATTTAAAAGTGTGGTATCTTGCAATGTCTAGGTATTTCCGACCTTGCACATTTCTCTTCTTCACTAGAAATTAAATGGCTACTAGAGTGGTTTAAGGCAAAAAAATATATATAAAATTTGATGAAGCATATTTTGAACCGAAAAAAAAAACGAACTTTTTAGATATATCTCGAATTTGGAGCAAAACCCAAAAATTACGAATATGCGGTGAAGAGAGAAGGCTATATGTCATATTCGAGGTGGAGGATCTCGCGTCTCTTGCAATATTGCCAAAAGTTATATATTTTCTCTTATTTTGTGATGTGAGAAAATTATCAAACTTGAGACTCGTTTCAAAATTACAGATAACAACAAAAACCTATGGTTGATGTTAAAAGTGCAAACCATTTTAGATACAAGGGATTTTATTATTTCTGAGGGAAATCGATACGCCATCGCCAGTGGCCTGTCTGTAGGCAAGTTGTTAATGTTCTCTGAGTAGTGCTATTCGCCTATCGTCATTTGTATTCAGAGAAATAATTAACAACTTATAGTATCATCTAGCATACCTTCAAGTTCCAACATTCTTTCCTCTTCTATAATTACATGCTCTACCACAGCCACCTCGGGACTTCCAGGTGGCTGTAGCTCTATCCATTTACTCCATTTTTAGGAATCCACTTGTTTTAAGGCTTCTAAAAAATATTCTCAACTCATTTCATTTTAAAGGTAGTGTTATGTCCTGCCACAAAACCTTGAACTTAAGCCCCATTTATTCTGTTGGATTTAGTTCACAGTGGTAGGGAGGAAAGCGAAGTAATATAATATTTCGTTTGAGAGCTATTTCATTAATCACATCTTTTGGGCAAGTAGGCTTATTTAAATTAACGATTTCACGTATCTCCTTATTAGTCATAGCTCCTTCATATGATATTCCTTTCGAAGAAAGGCATCGAATGATATCGTTTTTTTCTTCAAAAAGAATTTGATAGTTTTTAAAATTTTCTGACGTGGTAACTAGCGTTATCCATAACAGTAACTGATTGAGAAGGAAACAAGGTCAAGCATCTGCTCAAAATATTCCTCGAAAGCATCTGCGTTCATGTCCTCGTGATAATCACCCGTTTTCTTTAACCGAAAGGCTAATAAACCGCCTTCCACAAAGCTATTTACTACCAATATCTGTGATTATTAACCGGCTTCCTTTACCAGGAATCGCTTTAATACCAGTAGAACAACCTTCTATGAAAACTTGGCGTCAAGTTGTTATATTTTCCTCCTGTCATATTCTACCAATCGTGTATCCCTCGTTTATAGTATTGTATTGTATTGATAGTATTGTGTTACCGCTTTTAAATATCGTCTTCGCCCACAAATAAATTCGTCTTTCTCCTCCAGAATTGGATTTCTACTTGGCAGTTTTTCGTAACGAAAATTATTTTTTTATAGAACATGAAGTGTCGTCTTTTTATGTTCGACACACACACAAAAGAAAAATCCTATACCACTCAACGAGCGGTGCGTGTACGGAGAAGACCGTGGACGTTGGACTTGAAGCGCTGTAGGTTGTAGCTTTCAGAAGAAAACGTTACTCGGAAGTCCATTCCAGAGCGAGGCAGTCCTCCAGACGAAAGAGTTCCATAACAGCGACGTCCTAGGTGTTCGCAACTGAATCGTATGTTGATGAGCAGCTTGTGTCTGAGGGGTGTTTCTATTTGGCACAATTCTTGGCGGAATCATAAGTGCCAGCTCGTTCAAACACCTTCCGTAGTAATACCGATAGTAAAGAGATAGTTCCGAAACTTCTTCGATATTCAAGGCCATCAAGGTATTTACTCAACTCTGGGGCATCCACAAGATGGACTGCTCTCCTCTGTATGGAGTTTAATATCCTGAGCAAGTGTGGGGGGTGCCGAGCTCCAGACGTGGGAACAGTATTCCAGAGATTGCCCTATCTGGACCTTATAGAGCAGTAAGAGTTGATGAGGTGTATGCCACTTTTATGCTCTATAGAGTGCTCCTAGCTTTTGTGCTGCTGCCTTGGCGATTTTTGTGACGTGATTACGCCAAGACATGTTGTTTTCTACGTTGATATCCAGCAAGCTTATGGATGAGGCCAGAGGCAGTATTTGTCCTGTCATTACGGTGTTTGCTTTTTTTGAGAAGACAGCTGCTTGAGTCTTTCCTGCGTTAAACTGGACATTGTTTTCCTCGCCCTATTCCACGATGTCGTTCATATTCTGATTGATGGTAGCAATCTGATATTCTCCCTCGCGTTGGGAACGAGCAGCGGTCATTGGAGTCCGCGACATGAATGAGGATATATATATATATATATATTTGCTGTCGTTTGCAAAGCTATAAATAGAATTGTTTGTCCTGTCTAAGAGATCGTTGATATAGAGCAGGAACAGTGTGGTAGATAATAGATACAATTGAAGAACCCCGGCATTGATTTTAAATTTCTCCGAGAGATGTCCATCAATACCAACTCGGATGCTTCGATCCCTTAACAAATTGGAAAGTCATAAAAGTAGTGCTGGTGGTAGGCCGTATGCTGTCAATTTGCTTAACAATCCGTCATACCACATCCTATCAAATGCTTTAGATATGTCGAGAGCCACTGCACGAGATTCGCCGTAGCTCTCGATGGCTTTGGTCCACAGCTAGGTCACGTAATTCAGGAGATCTCCGTTGATCTGTGCTTGCTTATTTTACGCCAGGTGGCTATTTCTTTCTCAAAATAAAATTAATGTATAATCCGTCTTACAGTGGTTTTTGCCTCATTATCGATGTCAATTTCTTTTCGTCCTGTTTTTCTTTCTTGATTTGATTAGGCCACTTTTACCCTCACGTGATAGTCTGTTTCTTTCCGATAGACAAAGGACCCTTACTAACTCTTTTCGCAGCCACAAAATCATACGATAGCCATTTTCACGAACGAACTGATTAACTTCTTACCAGAAGATGACTAAACACTGATGTATTTTTCTTAAATCATTTACCCTCTAATATAATAGGTTAGTATGGGGAGGTGTGTGAGCAATGTTGATATTAAACGCCTATACAGTAGCTGAAACAAGACTGTAAAATTGCGCCTTCCTCGGATTCTCGGATGTTTTATTACTTTCTCTAATTTTAAGACGAAGCGAGAACTAGCCTAACTAAAAACTAACTCAAATTAAATATATCGTTGGTAAATTAATTAATTGTCGAATAGAAGCAGATAAGCTTTTCGCGTTATTCGGCCTTACATAAATAGCATTGCATCGTTGGGAGTTCTCGATAATTGACGTTTGTATATTTTGACAAATGGTAGTACACAGAATGATATTTATAATGTACAATAGTATGTTATTTAATCAAGATATCAGTCGTATTAAGTTTGATTCTGATACGGCCGGCAACGAAGGTTCTCTAATCATGAAGCTCTGAGCTGCAAATTAAGTGAAACTTGAAACTTCGGTTTTTTTTCTTCGTTCAAATGTGCTTCATCCAAGAATTTGTTACGCTCTATAGGACATTCTCTTTGATAAATCGGAGATATCTGTATGCCACAAGACCAAAAATGTGCGAGCTTTACAACTTATATAGATCTCGTCTGAACTTAACGACTAACGAGGTGTAACCCATACTAAAGGGATACCTTGTGTAATCTGAACCATTAATTAAAACCGAATCTTTCTTAGGTACTCAGCTTTTTCACAAATAGCGTGTTTACGTAGGACTACATAATTATTTTCAATGGTTGGTAAATCGGTCTCTTTCAAAATAAAGGAATCTCTGGACGAGTTGGACCTTCATGTAACATATCCATAAAAAAGATCAAAGTACTTTAAAAGCCAGTGCAGATAATTTTGTCATATCGATTCTACGATATACAGCCCTTTCAATATTTTGGTACTTTTCGCAGATTTATTTCTTAATTCCATAATTCGATATAAGTACTCCTTATCCATTTTAAGGTAACTAATCTTAAGAAAAAGTACCAGAATTGGCTACATATGCAACAATGACAAAAGTTCTAGCCTTCATGGAGGAGAAATACTTAATACATTGAACTTACCTTTATAGATATTTTACCTAGCAGTAATTTCTTCAGAAATTTCGTTATAGATAATCCAACTAGATCCGTCGAAAAAGGAAAATTGCGGACCTTTCATCAAACTGATTTATTTCGATTTCTTCCTCACAAAATGTCATTGCTGTTAATACAAAAGCTTATTATATTCTAGCAAACATGAAAATTACTCTTTTACACAATTTTCCTGATATACAAACATCATTATCTATTCATACAATCAAACCTGTATGTGTTGTTTGGTTTAATGTAGTAGAAATGTGTTTATTCCCTCATAGAGCGGCTAGTTAATTCTTTCTCATTTGGCGGTAACATCATCATCATGTACCAGACAAAAACTAACATTTGTCATTGTATAGGGTTCATCAGCAATGTTTTCAGCTTTCGGTTTTTAAAAGGTAAAAATGCCGGATTTTCAGTAGTCTACATTACTAAAAGGATCTATTATTTCATTTCGAACTTGGGCTTTAAAAGTAAACAAGGCGTAAATTATAAAAATTATGCTCTAAAGCGATAGGCAAAACGGATTAATATCTGGGAAACAAAAGATATAATTGGTTAACAATAAACGCACAGCATTCAAACTCGAAACCCTGACAGATCGAAGTTAGTTAAATTAAACAAAGTTATGCAATTGGAAATACTGTAAGTTATTTAAAACCATAATGCATTTTTTTTTGTTTAAATACAAACCTACACCTTTCATTTCAAATTCAGAAGATCAATAATGCATTGCTCTTAAATAAATCGACAGATTTAGATAGACAGAGCTGTCAATGTCTTATCGGTGTATTTTATGAAAATCGTTTTATACCATTAGATGTATGATGTATCATTATTCCAAGAGAACAAAATAAATAAAATTATAATGGGATTCAAAGAAGCGTCGAATACAAAACCAAAGGTCATATTGCAGATGAAAAAAATGAATAAATAAAAGAAAAAATAGAATAAAAATAATCACACTTTTAGTTGAAGTATTTTAAAAACCTGAAAACTAATTACGAGTTTCGCCTGCATGCTGGGACACACTGTTTAATAAGATATTATCTTGAGACTGAAGTTATAACACTGCATGTCTATGACTAAATATTTGCTATTCAGTTATCAAAATGTTTTTAACCAACTGCATAACATTGTCTGATTTAGTCTAATCGCAAGGTTTGTTGCCACTGAATCATGTTTTTTGAATTTGTACCGTTTCATTTGAAATTCTTTACAATTTTTCATTGACAATAATCGTTTTGATCAGTTTGAAATCATTATTAATTGATTAAAGCAAAAAATGTAGGCCTGTGTTTTTTTTTGACAACGCTTCCTTTGCTATTATAAAAAAATATTTAATTAAATCCCACAAAGTACATTTACGAATAAAAATTTATAATAGTCTAACCTCAACAAATTTCTAATGCTATTCAACTGAACTTACGATTGTATAAGGAACAATTTAGTTTAAATTTAAATAAAAAAAAAAGAAAACAAATCTTAAAATAGTGATTGTGATGCACACCTGACCTGAACTGTAAAAACTTTGAAACAAATTTAATATTACATAGAATTTCAGAAATTTAGCCCGGGTGACAATTTGAAAACTTAAAATATGTATATTTTCTACACTAAAGAAGATATAAAAAAAATAAAAAATATAATTTCTACAAAAAGTCGGAGGAATTAAAATGAGGTATTTCACAGACCACCCTCTCCCACCCCTGAAGCACTACCCTAATCCACTTTAAGATCTTAAATGGTACTACCTCACTTGTAACAGTTCTCTGGAAAGCTATTAGCAAAATTTCAATACATTATTTTAAAACTGGCCTTTCTAAGTTTTTGCATAACTTTTTCATTGCTTTAGTAGATTGGGTTACATAACTTCAATATCTTTACCATTCTCAAGGAACAAATATTTTCTAAATAAATGCACACCAATTACATTTGAAAAATTCGAATAACAAAACCATCCGCCTATTTGTCACATATCCTTTTAAAATAAAAAAATATACGAACGGAGGTAGGAAATCTGCGAAACCGGCATTTTTCACCGAAGCTTTTTCAGGGCCTGAAAAGGATTTTTCTGTGTTTTGGTTTGTGTCTGCTTTGAAACGAGGGAAAAGCCGACAAAATGATATAAAGGGCGGGTTTTGTATTTTCAGATGTTCTTATAAAACTGACTGTTCAGTCGAAGTAAGCAACGATGTTTTTGACGATCCATGTGAAGGAACACCCAAATATATTGAGGTCCATTATCGTTGCCAAAATGGTAAAAATCTAATTCAATATGGCTTGATAAAAGAGATAATTGGATTAAACAAATTATTTACTTTGGATAATTTATGATTTTATGTATGTGAATTCATTAATTATTGGTAAAAATATGGATAAGTTTACAAGGAATATTGATATTCATTTATTTAAATTCTCTTACAACTACAGAGCACATTTTCCAAAAAATTAAGGTTTTAAGGTGCGTGAATCCATTAATTATTATTGGTTCAAATGTGTAGGTATAAGTTTACAAGTGATATTTATATTAAATTTTGTTAAAACTACAGAGCTCACTTTCCAAAAACCCCTAATGAAATTCCCCCTAAATCATATTAATTTTACAAAAACCGAGACATTTGGATGTATTTATATATTATAAGAAAATATTTTGCTGTATTAACTGAATTAACCAAAGGTGGCACTAATACCATAGCGTACATACATATTCATCCTTCCGTAATATGTAAAATGCATTGGAATTAATTGAATATCCTCTTGCAAAGTAAAGGCATTCACAAGGTAGTTTAAGTTATCTCCATTGATTTTGCTATTAATAAAGTTTATTCAAAATGATAGATATGTTAAATGTTTTAAAAAATATCAGCCTGCAACGCTAATTTAGGAAGTTTTGTTTTATGCTCTAAAGAGCGAAACACATTTCGACAGGGTTTCTTTCCAAGAGCTCCTTCATGACAAAAAAGATTTTCATATGGAGAGACCATTTCTTCACATATTTGTCATTTAACGTAGTTCTCTGTCCTACTAATGTCCTGCTCTTTCCTACTTCCTGCAAAATTACAAACCGGTTTATAAAATTTTAAAAAACCTACTACAACAGAGTTTCATCCATACAGATTCATACCCACACAGATTTATTGCACTTAACGCACCTTTCGGTAATCTTGTAAGCATCGTCAGGAGACAATTAAAGCTGGTTTTAATCATATCCTGATGATGCTTATGGTTAGCGAAACGCGCGCCGAGTTTTAAAATTGGCTTAAATCACCTCCTGATGATACTTACAATAGGATAGTGAAAGGCGCGTCGAGTGCAAAAATTCTGTTTCGGTATTGTGGATAAAACTCTGTTGTAATGCAGTTTGCCAAAGTTTCCAAACCACAACTTAAGTTAAAAAACCTAAATAAATAACGATTTAAAACAGAATAATTATGGGATTAAGTAAAAAAACGATTCCTTTAGAAGGGTATCCATTTTGGAAGTCCATTTTGCTGCCAAAGCTAACAATGTAAGCATCTAGCGTTTTAATTATCCTTTGTAATTTAAAAGAATCCGCTTGCACTCTCCCGAACTTAATTCCTAGATCCTACTTATCTTTTTTCTTATTTCAAAAAGTGTTAATTTTAGACAAGAAAGATCTTGAGTAGCCCTCGCACATGAATTAAAAATTAAGGATTTCTGTTAATAGAAAGAGAGTTAAGGGAATTTCAGGGTCTATGATGCATCCCGTATAAGTAAAATATTTTCAAATAATCTAATTTTATCAATGGTAGATTTTCTTTTATATAATTTTTTCTATAGTATGGTAAAATGTTCAGAAAGACCGAAATATACCGGGTGAAAATTTGAACACTTACAATGGCTATATTTTCTACACTAAAGAAGATATCAAAAAACCAAAAAATATAATTTCTACAAAAAGCCGGGGGAATAAAAATTAAGTATTTTGCGGACTACCCTCACCCATCTCTGAGGCACTACCCTGATGCACTTTAAAATCTTAAATAGCACCATCTCACTCCCTCTCTGGAAAGCTTATCAAAAATGCTTTTCAGCGATATCCAAAAATTTTGCAAGAAAAATTAGAAAATAATCGTAAATCGTGAAAAAGGATCCCAAGCGTAAATTATACTATGGTAGTGCTAAAATTCTCCATTTTTTTTTCAATGGTACAAATACCCTTTTTTGCTCTTTTTCTTCAATAAAGTTTGCACCTTTTAAGTCGTTTAAAATTTAACGTGCTTACTGTTGTCATCACTTGTATCTATATTTTTTCTTTAAATTTATTTTAATTCAGAAATGGTGTATTCTATGGAAGAACTAGTAGAAATGTTTTTTCGTTATGGTGGTCAGGGTATGTGGTATTTGAGAACTGCCATTACTTTTAATGAAAGGCATTTTAGTAAAATCGTCTGTCACGTTTACGTAAGAGATTTAGTTTTAAAATGTTAAAGAATTGGATACGTTGGTAATAAGAAAAGACAACAACCGGGAGTTTTCGATGAAGATATGCACACTGAGATTATTGGCCAAGTTTCTATAAATGCAAAGGTGTTAACGCACCATTTAGCAGCAGTTGCAGGCGTATCCAGAGAATCTGATACGAAACAGGACTGAAAATGCATGAATCTCACCCTTACAAAATGAAAATTTTGCAAAAACTTGGCCACGATGATCTGGACAGAAGAATTCAGTTTTGTGAAACCACGAAAGGGATAATTACATCAACATCCGAATTCAGAGAGAAAAAAACATTTGCCTCAGTGATGAGTCTTCTTTTTTCTTAAATATTCTTGTGAATAAGCAGATCTATCGCTACTGTATTGTGTATTTGTACACGTGAGTAGGCCCAAATAGGGCTCTCCACTGCGACCCTTGGTCTGTTGTGGCTCACACCTGTAGTTTCCACTAGGCCAGAGGCTAGATCCTTTTCATGAAATCGAATAGCTCTCGGGGGTGGATAGTTTTCAAATCTGCAAGTGTAATTTGAGAATTTCCAAACACTGTTTGTCTGGTTCTTGTCATTGCTGAACAGTGGCATAAAACAAACTCCATTGTTTCTTCGTCCTCCAAGCACAAGCGGCATTTCGTTTCTTCCAAAAGCCCTAGCTTGTTCATGTGGCTTCTTAGCCGACAATGACCAGTGTACATGCCAACTACAGTCTGTACCTGCTGTCGGCCAAGTTGAAGAAGTTGTTTAGTTCTCACTCCTGACAGCAGATTCACTGCCATCTTTGAATGAGTTTGGCCCGGTAACCCTCTCCATTTGGCTACAAATTGCTGTTCTGTCCACCTGGAGAGGGCTTCTTTAGCTGTGTTGTAAGCCATTGCGGCCGACTGCTTCGCAAGAGCATCAGCTCTTTAGTTGCCTTCATATCCTGTATATCCAGGTATCCACATCATCATTGTAAGTTTATTTTCTCTACCTAGTTTGGTGAGTAGTTCCATACTGTCTTAGATGAATAACGGCTAGATTCAAGAGCTTTTAAAGCCTCTTGACTGTCCGATAATATTTTGATTGACTTGCCTTTCCAGTTTCTATCGATGAGCCACTGTGCAGTCATATGAATCGCTACTGGACCGACGTTAATCCGCATCTTTCTACAGGTGGGCATACGTAATATCCCTAAAAAGTCAATGTCTGGGCGGGATAATGGAAAACAATATGATCGGGCTTTTTTATTGAAGAAAATTTAACCGGCCAATTTTTATACTGAAATGCTCAACCAAACTATAGAGCCATCATTTGAAACCTTACATGACAATCTAAATATGGGCGAAGATCTTCTACACTTCCAGCGGAAGATGATGCACCACACTATTCTGCTGTGACGAGAGTGGTTGGACTAAAATTATCCAAACCAGTGGATTGGCAGAAGAAGTACAATTGAGTGGCCGCCAAGATCACCTGACCTTACCCCTATGAACTTTTTTAAGGGGTTACATTAAATCACTAGTTTACAAAAACCAGCCGGCTTTTCTGGAAGAATTACGTCAGAGGATAATTGATGCTTGTCGAAGTATTCCAAGAACATTTTTCGGAAAGTTAGGAAGGAAAATCGACTTTATTTCTGTTCGAACAAAATGGAAATCATTTTGAGTACTTAATAAAATAGTTAAAAAAAAGAGCAAAAAATAGGTGTTTGCGTTATTGCAAAATATATATAGGTTTAGCACTACAATAGTGTTTTAATTTTGGCTTGGGAGCCTCTTTCATCATAAACTTTTCTTTCTATTTTTTCCTGCCAAATTTTGCAAAAGACAATTTTAAAATATTTTCTCAAAATTTTGGTATCACTAAAAAGCATTTTCGATAAGCTTTCCAGAGAGGTATCACAAGTGGGGTAGTGCCATTTAAGATTTTTAAGCGGATGAGAGTAGTGCTTTAGGGTGAATAGGAGTGGTCGTCTACATAGCATCGAATTTTTATTCCCCGGCGTTTTTGTAGAAATGATATTTTCTTTTTTTATATATATTGTCTTTAGTGTAGAAAATATAGCCATTGTAAGTATTCAAATTGTCACCCTGTATAAAAACACATTTTGTCACATTTTAAAAATATACTCAAATATACCGAGTATCTCTAAAAATCAGGGCACTTGTAATTTTTGTATGGAATCAAATGCCTCGTAAAATGCTTAGCATTTTTCATAAGGCATCAATATAAATTTTCGGTATGAGTAAAGTTTTCCGGGTATTTCCGATCGAACAGGAAGTTGACGTCACTGGGCAGATAATTAAACACTAAAATAAGAAAGACATTACGCTCTAAGTCCAGCCGTCTAAATTATGCACGGGTTTAAACAAACAAAAATTACACTTTTCCACAAAAATCAATATTTCGAAAACCGAATTTAGATATATGCAAAAAACAGAATTATATAATTAAGAAAATTTCCATTAAAAAAACAAAATTTTTTTGAGACGCCTTGTAAATTTAAATACATTTTCAAAACAACGCAAAATAAAAATATAATTGACGTGCAAGAGCGCTCGAAAATTTTCTGTTCTGTATGTGTTTTGGAGTTTCCAGAACTTTTCCCTATATTACAAACCGTACAGGGATACTAGGGTGCTACAAATTTTAAGCTTGCCATTGGGATCTCGGAAGCCACATAAGAGCTAGACGTGTTTTTTATTCGGCCACCCAAAACTATCAAGATATCAAATTTATCTATAAGACCGTTCCATTGTATATATCACTGTCTAAAGTTAGTGGTAGAGGCCGGAGCAAGAAATGCTCAATTTAAAGTCTGAGAGCGGCATTACGTCGACTTTTCCCGACAGGATATAATTAAGTTACCCAATGAGTCAGCTATATTTAAATTTAATTAGTATAATAGTTTCCGAGTTCCCATGACTAAAGCTCCAAGTTGTAATGTCTTGTAAATATGTATATAGGAAATAGCATGGTACTAGATCATATTTATTTCTTGAAGCCTTGTAAACTTAAAACACCACTAAACCATATTTTAACAGATAATGAGTGAATTGGAGCAGTCATAATCAAATCAAACAGTAGATTTTCTTATGTCAACAAAATATTCCCCTTAGCCAAGCAAACGCAAGTTGGCCAATCCAAGGAAATCTCTTTTATCGACGATTTAACATTATTGACCCCCACAAATAATTCACGTGCAATATAACATACAATATTGTCAGGAACGAGGAAGTATAGTTTCGTACCTAATTGCACTCTATTGATAAAATAAATTCGCTGGCTTGCATCCAACGGGATCGCTTCATTGTAAAGCGTTTATATAGAACGTCGCGTCGGCGTCGATTTAATTCGTACCAATCCTGGAGAGTTCAATTTTTTGTTACCATAATCCCGACATAAATACTCAAATGTTTTATCGGAAGGATTATTACAATGCCTTACTATTTGTTGTCAATTTCAGGATGAGAAAGGCCTTAATGATTTTCATTGTATATATAATGGAAATGTTAGAAGACGACGGTGGCGGCGCTAAGATTGCGAACAGGAAGAGTTATCTTCCTAATTATAAAACAAAAGACATTGGAACTTTATGTAATATTCATTTTCAAGATAATTTTCTAAGTTTAACGAATACTGCCATTGGGAGTTATCCTACTTTTAACGGACAGCCAATTCAGCTTAAAAGATCAATAGTTCTTTATGTCCCTTGAACGTGACAATCGAATGGTCATTAGCTTCCAATCTATACACCGATCGTTTATGGATCCCAATCGTGTATCCAAATATCCATCAGTCATTTATTATTTTATATAAAGGTCTAGGTTAGGTTCCAAAGATTTAAAATCATTTATGAAACTTACCGTTAATACAATTTTTCCTCAGCAACAAACGATTTTAAAACCAGCAAAGTTCCTTCTTGATGTGATATAACTTAGCACAAATTTAAAGGGTGCGTCTGTCAGGTAGGTTGTAAAATTAATGCTCATGATAAGTAAAGTAGACTAAAAAAAGCTCTCTCACGTATTCCCAATTTCTCTACTAACTAGCACACCATGCCTTTTGCGTGTAATAGTAGTAAAAATGCGGTGGACCCATGCCTAGGAACTTAATTTGAAACGATCCGTCCTCCTAATTAAAAGGTGCGATCTCCGATCTGTCCCAGTCCCGGAATCTTTCCTTGTCTGCAGGGAGGGTAATGGCACTGGTGGTTCTCTCTCGTAAGATGTCCGCACCTATCAAATGACACGGAATTTCCCCCACAGTCAGTCGGAAAATGACTCGGAAAGTGAGGTTGAGGAACTTCCCTCTGATAAAGAACAAGATGCACCAGCTTTCTTCTTAGAATCATCTGTATTCACAAGGATGTACTCCTCATTCTTGCCGTTCTCTCGGGTCGGTCAAGTTTGCCCCCAGTATTAAACAAATTGCAAAAATAAATAAAGCATAATTTTGCACACATTTTGCACAATTTTGCACACTACAAATAAAATTTTGCACACCCACACAAAGAAAACCAGAGCTGTTTTTACCCACCCCCCGTCTGTTACAAAATTGAAAAATTTGGATGCCACTCGAATCGGAAAATTTTGCACAATTTTGCACACCGATTTTCAAATTTTTAACACTTTTCTGGAGAAGGTTATGACGTGTTAAAAATTTGAATTTTCCCTCCCGTTTGTCAAAATGTGGAAAAATTTTGATGCTGCTAGGTTCTACTAGTTTTGCACAATTTTGCACACCAATTTCGAAATTTAGCACATTTTTCTGGGGAAAGTTATGAGTTATTAAATATTTGCATTTGCCCCCCCGTTTGTCAAAAAGTTGAAATCTTTTAATGCTGCTAGTTTCAACTAATTTTGCACAATTTTGCACACTTATTTTCAAATTTTGCACACTTTTCTGGGGAAAGGTATGAGGTGTTTAAAAATTTGCATTTTCCCCCCCGTTTTTCAAAATGTTGAAAAATTTTGATGCTGGTAGGTTCAACTAATTTTGCACAATTTCGCACACCAATTTTAAAATTTTGCACACTTTTCTGGGGAAAGTTATGAGGTATTAAATATTTGCATTTTCCTCTCCGTTTGTCAAAAAGTTGAAATCTTTTAATGCTGCTAGGTTCAACTAATTTTGCACAATTTTACACACTTATTTTCAAATTTTGCACACTTTTTTGGGGAAAGTTATGAGGTGTTAAAAATTTGACAAACGGCGCCAAATATTTAATACCTCATAAAATTTTAAAATAGGTGTGCAAAATTGTGCAAAATTTGCCGATTCGAGTGGAATCAAAATTTTTCAATTTTGTAACAGACGGGGGGGAACGGCCAAGTTTGCCCCCCCCCCCCCTATAAAAAACAACTGTAGTTTTCCTTGTGTGGGTGTGCAAAATTTTATTTGCGGTGTACAAAATTGTGCAAAATGTGTGGAAAATGTGTGCAAAATTATGCTTCATTTACTTTTGAAATTTCTTTAATATGGGGGGCAAACATGACCGACCCCGTTCCCTCTATGAGAAATCTTATAGAGGTGTACTTCTCTTCTTTACACTCTCATTCTCTAGCCCCAGCAAGCTAAATGGTAGTGACCTTACCTAGCCTTAGTTTTAATTGGAATGTAATTGGCTTGACTTCCTGTATTAAAGTTTCCATTTTGCCCATCTATTGAATGCGTCTTATCTTTTAATGTAACCTGGGAAAACCCAAACTTCCAATTAAAGAAATTCAAGTCAATGCTTGCATGTTTGAATGAGTAGTGAACACTTTGCGGTGAGTACTGTCATTTTTGTTTTACCAACGTTCTCTGACTGTATATCACCTAGTTGCCATTGGGTCCTTCTCTAATCTAGTCTCTGAGTTCCCCGTTAGGGTTACTTGATTGGAAACTAAATGTAGAATCATCATCAATGATGTAAGCTGTCTACTTATCCCTAAATATCAGAACTGGTAACGTTTAAAAAACTTGCTCGGCAACTAGGTTTTCTTCAATAGATCGTTACCTTTGATTAAATTCTTTGGATGAAAGTCTTACTTTGAAATATGACTGAGCATTATTTTTAAACGCGGCTATCACGGCTTTCCTTGGAGCTATTGTCCTCTTTCGTCAGTACTCCAAAGTGATTCTTGCAACTTCGCCTATTACCATTTTTACTGAAAAATAATCTATGAAACCTTTGAGGGCCAGTGAGCGAATTGAAATAAATTTGACATATAATTTGGAAAAATATTGTAATGCCTAGGAAGATAATATGTCTAATTACCTTTAAATTATAGCAGATAATAGTTCCTAATTGTAGTACATATTATTCTGTATGTATATAATTCATTTTACAAATTGAGGCATAATAGGTAATGGCACGGGTCAAACAAAAACTATAAGACTTTTTCTAATACCCAAGAAATTCCTCAAAAATAATTAAAGGTTCTTAGTGTTGATGCTTATTCAGTTCAAAAGAAGTAAGGTACCACTCGTTTTACCACCTTTATGTACAGTTTTATCATTCGATATAATTTAAAAAACTGACAGAGATCGATTATATGATTATTATAGAAAAAGAGAGGTAGCTGCTCTCAATGTTGACTTCACAAGACACTTTTGAGATGAATTTAGATATCCTAGATGTGGTCATCTAACTCTCCCGCATTTACACTAAATGCGCCAAAAACAAGGACATATTTAAGTTCTTTAAACCTTTTAATTACTTCTGGAACATATTTTGTGAACCATTAAATATGGCGTCCTAGGTTTTCAAAAGCTCTCATGCACACTCAGTACATCACTTATATATTTCCCGAAGCACCATTAAAGATTCACGGCCTTTAAAAAGGGGTTAACAATGGCTGATGAGCGTTGCACCGAACGCGGTTTCAGCAGTCAGGTCGGGAAACGTCGCTGTCACGAACAAGACGACAAAAACTGATTTAGACAAGCATGGAAAAAGAAAACCCGGAAAACCGTTCGGGAGAGAGCCAGAAATGTCGCTTTTTGTTATTCAACTTAGTGTCCGAATCGACGTTTAGTTTCTTGAGGAAAAATTAATGATCCAAAAAAGATAATACGTGTATCGAAAGTGTGGAGGAACAAAGACTATTCTGATTGCCGAGTTGTCACATCATTCTTGTGAGATCAAGCCCTGACGATTTAATTTTAAGGCAGATATGTTGAAAATGAGAAATAGGTACTTGTATTATTTTCATTATGTTCAAAGCACTTTTTGGTCCAAAGCCTTAATCGAATCAATGTAAAGAGAATATAGTAGTATCAGATGTAAATGTTATTATGAGGATAGAGCAGCATATTCTCTGTCTATGCATTTTTTTTGTCTTTTTAGTGTAGTTGACTGTGTAAGTCAATTAATATTGATAAATTAACGAAAGTAAAATATATAAACATAAAACATTCTTGTTAGACTCACTATCATTTACAATATTGGCCTGTGCCTGTAAAAATCCGATGCCTGGAAAGGAATGGAAAATTCTTCGGACGTAAATGACGAAAATCTTTATTTAATTTTAATGCGATATCTCGAGTAACATATTTTTGAGGGTAAAGCTACGATATATGGAAACACGAATTTCATTACTATTAACCCTCTCAGTTTGGAATTTCTTTTTTTTGCGAATTTTTATTAAAATAAATATTTTATATTGTCGAAACGTATATACACATTATAAGTAAACTTATAATACTTTGTTAGGGTTGACCTTCTAAAGGTCTTTATGAACCTAGACTTAGGTAGATCTTTTATGCGTAACCCTACTCTAATAGAAGCCAAGTTTGCTTAAGGTTTTTATAAAGCTTAGTATCTTTCTTGGGGACAATAATACAACTAAGCTCATTCAGCTATGTCAGCATTTCCAAAATATCTTGGTCTGCTTCGAGAGAGCATGAGACACTCGCACAAAATGTGTTCGCTAGTCTCATCGTCTTCATTGAAGAATCTGCAGTGTTCGCTGTCAATTTTGCCCATTTTCTTTAAATGATATCTCAAGGAACACTGACCAGTGAAGAGCCCAGTGATTAGTCTAAACACATTATTTTGCAGCCAAAGAAACCTTGGAATTCTTTTGCAAATAACTCAAAAAGTTCTTCACCTGCCATCGGTCCGGTGTATTGCTCCAATGGAACTCTTTTTGTTCCTTGTCCACGTTTTTAATTCCGTCATCACGTGGATTTTATTGACGCCATAGAATGGTTCGGGTCTATGGAATGGTGTTCCGGCTCCTTATGTCATTCCCATCTACACCTTCATGCCGCAACACTCACATTAAGATCAGTTTATTACCTTTTGGCACGTTGCTTTATATTCGCAAACAACCTTAGTCTCACAAGTACAAGACTTCAGATATTTCAGTGCTGCCTGACTATCAGATAAAATTTGTATTTTAGCTTCCTTAGTACGTTTGTTGATACATTCCAGGGCACGTGCATTTATGGCAAGAACTTCTACCTGGAAGAGGAATGGTGTTTTGCCTAAGGACCATGACATCCTATAATTAGGACCACATATCCCAAAGACAACTCCGTCATTCATCTTGGGTCTCTCTGCATACCAGATACTGGTTACAATATTGTTACGTGTCCAATATGGTCTCCTGGTGCCTAAGTTTACTGGTTTGATATAATTGCATGGCGCTATTGATCGCCTCCTTTTTCACACCTGCATTGCAGCTGTGAAGCATGTCTGCAGAGCCTTGCAATGTTCTGGTAGGCCAGCCATTGCATTTTCTGTAGTTTATTTTGCGCCATTTTCTTCTCGACTATAGGCCACCCTACGATAGAGGCATGGATCACGATCAGCCTAACAGTTAAGCAAGAAAAGGTTACGGTTAAGATCCTATGCTTTATCAGTTATATTTTCCAAAGGTTGAATCTAGGATAATTTGACGTTCACTATGACTCCTAAGTATTTAACTTCGCGGAAGAACGTCCGTTCTTGACCGTTTAGTGTGGTCCTTTTAAGGTTGAGCTTCTTTCTGTTAGTAAACGGTGCTTGAACAGTTTTATTCGGCCTAATATTTAGTCTTTCTTTGTTGCTCCAGTTTGCGATAGTATTGAAAGCTATTTGCAATTAGCTAGAGATAACGTCTTCGTGCTTGGCCTTTACTGTGACTACTAGGTCATCTGCATAGCATTGAGTAGTGAAACCAGAGACTGGTAGCTCATCGACCATCATATACCAAAGCAGGCGGCAAGACTTCAACATGGATAGAATCTATTTGATTATTCAAATGAGGTGTTATCGAACGCTCCTTCTATATCTATGAATAACCAAATCGCAATGTTTTGATAGAAGCGTTTTCACGGTGTCTTGTTAGACAGCTCAGAGCACTGACTTATTGCCGATCTCATAGATTTCAGAAGAAAGAAAGCGATACTTATGGGGCGGTAAGACTTAGAGTTCTCGTGGGACACCTTTTGGCATTAGGGATAAACTCCACCTTAACTTCTCTCAGCAAACTTGAAGAATGTTCGAAAAGCCTTGTTGAAGCAAAGCAGGAAATATTGCATCTTTGCCTGGTGGCATATGGTTTAAAGCTATTTATCGCCCATTTGAATTTATTGAAGTGAAGATTTAACCCACCTAGTTCTTTTTAGCTTCTGCTTGGACAATGTATATTCCATTCCAAGACAGTCTGTTGAGTGAGGTGACCCAAGATAGTGGAGTTCGAAAAGTGAGTCTCTAGAAGGGCTGCTAGAGTTGTCTGCCTGTCGCTAGTAAATTTACCATTAAGGCTTTTTATGTAGACCTATACGGTTGAAGTGGTAAGAGAACTTTTTGAAGCCGAACCACCGGGATCACTTTGTGGATCGCCCCGCAGAATTGCTTCCATGTTCTTCTCGTGTACCTTCTCAGCTCTATTTTGTATTCAGTCAGAGACTTCTTGTTTCATATCAATGTCCTGATTTGTCATATTAGAGGGCTTTCTACTCTCAGTTCTTAGTTTACTGTGTTCTCTGTTTCATCAGGGCACATCTGTACCTGGTCTTAATTTTACGTGTAGTAGGGCAAGCAACCTCATAAAACGAAGTTACTAAGGTATGTAGGTGGTTAGTTTGGGTTATCCTGTCCCTGTTAGTAGACAAAAATTCAAAACAGGTACCTCACCTCTTGTGTTGATGAGAATATCTGGATCAGTATTTATTTCAAAGAATGGTGGTTGAGTCAGGTAATCAGTAGCACTACTTACCAATCGAAGGCTCGTTCTTTTTTAAAATACATTGCATATTCTAAAATTAAAAAATAGAATGTACCTTCGTTGTACCTTTTGGTTATTATTTAGACATAGACATATGCCACATAATATGGTTCAGCCCATGTTCTTCTTTTGCCTTTTCAGTCCTTTTTTCCACTGGCACTTTTCAGCATTAAATTTAAATTGCTTCAGTAGTGTTGACCATTACACCTTTTTTGAAACATGTATGCGTTTACCTCTGTAGTCTAATTGAAGTCCCAAATTATTCTGAGGTATCACTTTTTGCTTTTACGATCTATGGCCTGACGTTTTCTGGCATGTGAGCCTTACTAACGGGGCCCTTATGTTTGTTGTAATCATCAAGGAGTTTTGGGTAACATAGTTTTATCCATAATACTGAAACACAATTTTTAAACTGGATGCGCGTTTGACTAACCATATTATGCTATTATGGCTAACGAAATGTACGTGTGAAAATTGTTTTGGTATTGTAGATAAAACTGGACGCGCGTTTGCCTAACCATATTATGCTATTATGGCTAACGAAATATATATGTGAAAATTTTTTTGGTATTGTAGATAAAACTGTGTTGTATTACATTTTGCCGAAGGCTCCAAATCCCAACTTAATAGTCTTGGTAAATTTATTCCTTCCAAGTTACCATCTTTTTTCATCTTTTAGTCGTCCGTTTGCAAATTCCTTAGTATTGTGGCCCTAGAAAAGTAAATCAAATCGAATGATATTTATTCCTAAGATCTTTCATTGGGTCTCTCCTCACTACCGTTCCGTTCGCTCAAATCTTTTTATGGGCCGTTTTCTTATAGCATAGATTTGATCTCACTATCTACGCGCACCCAGAATTTATATCCACGCTTATTGGGCCGGCATATTACATGCTTGAAATTCTTCAATAATCAGTGGATATTCGAAAATTTCGGTCAAAAGCGGTATAAAGTAATTTTGTTTCTCTTTTTTGGCTCTAATGTATTTAATCTATCACGAGAATGATTCAATAATCCTTCAAACTAGTAAGCTTCTTTACACCCGTTAGTAAGTTCATTTCTAAAAACAGTTTAATTTAATCGCATCTAGTTGGCCTAAAAGATTTTACACATTTTTATTTCTTTCTTGAGTAGCGTATAAACTTGTATTGAACACTATTCTAACAAATCCTCTGGAAATATACACAAATAAACATTTACGGGAAGTGCAATCGTCTTGTGTATATAACCGCTTCGAATATGGAAGGCACCTAATAAAAATATTGTTGTAACTACATTGAGAAATGTGGATATCTCAGCAATACCCACGAGTGGCTCCTCATCGCTATCATTTCCAATATTCTGAGTTCACACGTCAATGCTGACCTCATCCTGCAAATTTTTATCAATATTGTCTTCACGTAAACCATCAATCCTCATTTCCTGATAAATAAATAACTTTCTGCTAGGAATCCTGTATCTGGTGGAATTTCAACATGGATATCATTTCTTTGTCTGTCAGCCATTGATTACTTCCTTCTGCAATAGTAAAGAAATATTTAACAATTTTACAAAATACCGTCATATATTCTTAGTGGTTATTTCAGGCAACTAGCACTTATTAAACCATATGTAATACAGAAGGGCCAAAAATAGTTTACTGCGTTGTAAGTAATACGTGTAATTAGTAGGATTACCTTTGTAACAAGCTTCACCCAGAGTACGAGCTCATTAACAAAATTGATGAGAAAAAATCGTCGCGGGCCAATATTTTTGCTGGTGTGTACCATTTCGTAACAACTGCTTTATTTTCTGCAAACATTTTGAAGAATATATTTGTAGTAGTTTATTTTTATGTGGCATTCAGTTTCCCATAGCCTCTCAGTCTTACTGTGAACTAAAAATATGAAATATCGACACATCAAAGTAGAAACAACAAAGCTAGCAAAGATAATTATATATAATTGTAAATTATCACTTAATTATAGCAAAAATGAGCACTAGAACGTGCCATGCTTTGTTGTCCTTTATCATATATTCTACATTAATAACTTAATAATTTGACGGTTAACTTTGATACCGAAACTCGGAGTTTCCGGGTGAAACCAGAAGAGGTGGCAATACCAATTACATATTATTAAACTAAACACACGCAGACAATTTCTATTCCAGCAGATGGCACCAGAAAGACTATATGGAAACGATTGTGAAGCATTAACCTTTTGATTGTCAAATTCGTTTACCACTTCAAGCTTTAACCCTTTCATTGGTAAATTCATTTAAATAATGATTTAAAAATATGAAATGTGAATCATTGTATACAGTTTTTCGATTTTGGATGATGGTTTTCCTGTAAATATTAGTAAAACATCATACAGAATGACAGTTTCAAAACTCACAATAGCTAAATTTTCTACACTAAAGAAGATATAAAAAAAACAAAGTACCATTTCTACAAATACGGGGGGGAATTTGAATGAGATTTTTTGCACCCACCCTCACCAGCACTACCTTTATCCACTTTAAAATATTAATTAAATGGGTTACCGGTTACCCCAATTGTGACATCTCTTTCGAAAGCTTATCAAAAATGCTTTTCAGCGATACCAAAATTAATGAGATTTAAGTACGAAATGTTAGCAAAACTTTGACAAAATGTTTTAAAGCAGGCTGTTGCAGAATTTGGCAGGAAAAACCAGAAAATAAAAATAAATTCTCGAAAAAAAACCTAAAGCCTAAATTGAAACACTACTGTAGTATTAAAACTCTTCTGTTTTTTTGCAAAAACGCCAATACTTGTTTTTCGTTATTTTTTTAACTATTTTATTAAGTGCTCAAAGTGATTCCATTTTGTTCTAAACAGAAATGAAGTTGATTTTCAAATCCCTCCCTAATTTTCTGAAAAATGTCTCTTGGAATAAATCGCCAAGCATCCTCTGGCCCAATTCTTCCAGAGAAGCCGGCTAGGAGCAAAGTCAGGTTATCTTGACGGTCACTCAGTTGTACCTCTTCTGCCAATCCACTAGTTTGGATAATTCTGGTCTAATTAGTCTCTCGCTACAGCAGCATAGTATAAGGTGCACCACCTTGCTGGAAGTGTAGAGGATTTTCGTTCAAATTTCAATTACCTTGTAAGCCTCTTCGGTTTTCAGGTTCATGAACAGTTGAGGGCTCTACACTTTGGTTGATCATTTTAACATAATCTTGGCAGGTTAAATTTACTTCAATAAAAAAAATTAACCTATGATATTGTTTCCCAGTTTTCTCACCCAATCATTGACATTTTGGGTATATTGATTGTGCCCCTCTATATGATGTGTGTATTAAAGGGCTCATCACTGAAGCAAATGATTTTTTAAATATGTTAGTGTTGCCATACTTCAGCCTGTGCCTTTCATTAAAAGTAATGTCAGTTCTATCCTGAGCACCATGCAGAAAAAGTGGAGAATTTTAGCACTACAATAGTGTTTTAATTTAGGCTTGCGATCATTTTTCATCACTGACGATTTTTTTAATTTTTCAAACTTTGCAAAAGCCAGTTGTAAAATATTTCCTTAAAATTTGCAAACATTTCGTGCTTAAATCTCATTAATTTTGGTATCGCTGAAAACCATTTTTGACAAGCTTTCTAGGGAGGTGTCACAAGTTGAGTAATGCCATTTAAGATTTTAAAGTGGATGAGGCTAGTGCTTTAGGAGTGGTAAGGAAGGTCCGCAAAATACATCATTATTCTTCCCTTGCGATCTTGTAGATATGGTAGTTTTTTATTTTTTTATATATATTTAGTGTAGAAACTATAGCCATTAAAAGTTTTTAAATTGTATCCCTGGGTGTCACTGATAAACTTCTCGGTTTTAGTTTGGGTTAAGTTAGTGCTGCCATTGGTTTAGTAGCTTCTTTTGAACTAATAGGTCATACGTGATGTAATTTCATTTGCTAGTGCGTAGAGATATTTTTGGGAGTATCACCACTAGTCGAACCCAAACTAACTCAAACCGTAAAATTTGGCTCTAATAAGTCCTAAGTGATCTAATTTAAATGTTCGTTAAGCTATAGAATTTGTGTACCCGTAGAATTTTCCATTCGAAATATTTTTCTTTTAAAGCATTTTCTTTAAAGAGTCTTATTGATCTCATATTTGGTAGGGCCTATTTAATAAATTTTCACCAAATCACGCTATCTTACTGTTGGCACTCTTCCGCATTGGTTCCACAAATTGGGAACTTCAAGTATATGATACAAAATACCCAGTAATAGACACGTTACTCTGTATAAAAAATAGAAAATTCTAGGATAATTTTAAGCCTATATAAATACTCATCAAAATCCTTGTCATAATCCAATAAAGATGCCAAGTGTTTTTCTGCAAAAAGAAATACTTTATTTGTTTCGAAATACGTCGATAGTTTCGGGTATTTTCCTGTTAAAATACTGCAAACAAAAACATAATAGCAGCAGGATGTACACGCCCGTCTGTTGTGTCCAAAACACCGTAAACACTATAAATCCGAATCCAAAAAGAAAAATGCGCGGTTATTGCCGGAAAATCCAATTTGGCCTTTCTCATTCTGGATAGCAGCAGGACCACGGCATGTATACCTTTGTATAGATAGGCGGAGATTTAACAAGGTAATATTGTCGTTTAGGTGTACGCATTATCAAAACTGCAGTATACCGGCGATTACAAGCATGTTCGGAGACCCCTGCCCTGGGACACATAAATATTTAGAAGCTCATTATCAGTGTCTGCCCGGTAAGTTAATTAAACCTCCACTTAATTAAAATACTTCCTCGATTTCTCGCAATACTTTCTCGCCTATCTCCCGCCTACATATAGACGGTCTCTGGGAGACAGGTTAAACACCCCTCCTATCATTGATCGACTAATTTTATACTAATATGCGTATTAACTTGTGATTTTATGTAATATAATATAATGTGTAAATAAAATGTTTTAAGGTGGGTATTTTAGACGCTGCTAAGTATCAAAAAATATATATTGCGAATATTGCGATGGCTAAAATGGCTACTACTTTTATTTAATACATAAATCTCTTTACAACAATAATTTTCCTTTTTTACGATCTGAAATTGTAATAGATTATATTCTACACCTATGAGTTATTCAAAGACGTTAATAAGAACTTGAATTTTTGTGTTACTTCCCTATCCATTAGGATCACATTATTTAATGCACTAAGTCGGATAGATATAACACTTATTATGGTAACTAAACTGATGGACACTCGAACCACCGGGTAAGCAAAATTTATCGAGCTATCGCGAAAACTAAAAAAGATATCTGAACAAGGTTTTCGGCATTTGGAAGTTGCTCTCATTCGCTATCGTCGTTTATATACGGAGCTTTGTCTAATAGTATAGTTTGATATATTATATAGGGTGGTAACCAAACGCTTCATCTGTTTTTTAATTTTAACAAGACACTTTTTTTTAAGTGTTTCAATTTTTACACATATTGCCAAGGTCTATATATGATTTGTAAATACAATATAGACCAAGAAACACCATATTTTTGTTAAAGAGTACTATCGAGTACAACATAGATTTTGTTTGTGCTTACTTCCTGCGAAGGAAGAGCCGATACATACTAAAATAAATTTACGAAATATTTTTCAGATAGCATACTGCAGAGGGAATGCGATGTAACATCTTACCGCTTGTCTATTCATATGGGAGCTTGTGTTTTCGATTGGATTCGGTCGAAACGGGTCACAGAATGGGCATTTCCAGAACCTAATTGAAAATCAAGCTCCTATATCAATTTCATGGTCTTCCGAAAAAGAATGTTTAGTATATATATATATATATATAT
>MU186599.1:45633-87669 GCA_016904865.1 Pissodes strobi | reverse complement strand
GTTTATATGTTGTCTCTATCGCCCTCCGAGCGATAGAGCCTACCAAAGCTTTTTCTCAACACTAGCTACCACCTTTGACTCAATACAGGTCGATTACCCCAGTTCAGAAATAATCGTTCTGGGAGACTTCAATGCCCACAACACCAACTGGCTCAAACATCACAACAAGACCGACAACGAAGGTAGAGAGGCTGAAGCATTTGCCATCAGCTGCGGGCTTACTCAACTTGCAGACGAACCAACTCGAATCTCAGAGAGGGGCGAATTCGCCGCCCTCCTGGATCTTTTTCTGACCACCAATCCTGACCAGTACAAGGTTACAGTTGGTCTGCCATTTGGTACCTCCGACCACAAACTTATTACAACGGTTTGTGAATTGCCACTCATACAGAAGGATCCACCATTGCCTCGCAAAATCTGGCATTACAATTCTGCAAGCTGGGACGATCTAAGGCAGTTCTACCTAGATTTTCCTTGGCTCGACGTCTGCTTTGCCACTGACGACCCGTCAGACTGCTGCGAAGAGATCATGCAAGTAATCTCCTCAGGAATGGAAGTATACATCCCAAATTCCATCAAGTTACCATCAAAAGGAAAGCCCTGGTTCGACAAAAGATGCGAAAGAGCTGTAGGAAGGAAACAGCAAGCCTATAAGTACTGGCAGCAAAATCAGACCGCTGAAAATCGCAATTATTTTATCGAAGCAAGAAACGAGTGCAAGCGTGTGATCGACGAAACTAAGGACAAACACAATCAAAGGATCAGGAATAAACTTTTGCAATGCCCCAGTGGCTCCAGGAATTTCTGGTCGGTAGCAAAGGCAGTAAGTAACAACTTTACAAAAACGTCTCTCCCACCTTTGACGGACGAACGTGGCATCACGGCGACTACAGCCAAAGAAAAAGCAAACATGCTCGCCAAAATGTTTTCATCGCACTTTACCTTAGACGTGCCCCAAAGCAAGACTCTCCCCACTATACCGAACATCAACACCACCATGGCAGAAGTCAAGTTTTCTCATCGTGATATTCGCAAAATCCTTAAAGAACTAGATACGCAAAAGGCATCAGGACCGGACGGAATACCTGCCATCGTGCTAAAGAACTGCGCCAACGAACTAACACCCGTTTTTTCCAGGCTTTTTTCTCTTTCTTACAGAAAAGGGATTTACCCATCCTCTTGGAAAGTCGCTCGAGTGCAACCTGTTCCAAAAAAAGGCAAGAAAACCACGCCCTCAAACTATCGCCCGATTGCCTTGCTTCCAATAATCTCCAAAGTCACGGAACGTGTAGTCAACCAGCAACTACTCAAGTACCTCGAGAGCAACAGAATAATCAGCGATAATCAATACGGCTTTCGCAAAGAGAGATCGACAGGAGATATATTGGCCTATGTCACTCATATATGGAGTAGGGCAATTGAAAACTACGGAGAGTCTCGAGCGATTGCGTTGGATATTTCAAAGGCATTCGACAGAGTTTGGCATGACGGACTGCTCAACAAACTGCCGTCCTTGGGACTGCCCGCCTCTCTCTGCAGCTGGCTGGCCAGTTTCCTTAAGAGCCGATCCCTACATGTTGCAGTCGATGGACACATCTCGGACACATTCACCATCAACGCGGGCGTGCCTCAGGGCGCAATACTTTCACCAACTCTGTTCCTCATCTATATTAATGACCTGCTGATCGAAACGAATAATCCTGTTTACAGTTTTGCAGATGACAGTACCCTTGTCTCCCACTTTAGATCAGAAAAACCCTTACCAGCGACTGAGACTCATCACCGCAGACAGGAGCAGATTACAGCAATTAATCAAGACCTGGAGAAAGTTCAAACTTGGGGCGACCGAAATTTGGTCCAGTTCAATGCAGCAAAGACCCAAGCAGCAACGTTTACTAAGAGGGCCAATACAGCGGGCCCTGACATCATTATGGCAGGATCGACTATTCCTTCATCCTCGTCAATCGGGCTGCTGGGTGTCTCGGTCAACAGCAATATGTCGTGGCATGACCATGTTGCTAACATCGCAAAATCAGCCTCCCAGAAGCTTGGTGCGCTATTTCGCATAAAAAAACTCTATACACCGCAGCAGTTGCTCTTGCTGTACAAAGCGCAAATAAGACCGTGCTTAGAATATTGCTCACATATCTGGGGTGTCGCACCAAAGCATACCCTAAAGCTGCTGGATTCCATTCAGAAGAGGGCTGTGCGTCTCGTCGGCGATCCGGAGTTGACCCGGAATCTGGATAGTCTGGAACATCGCAGACATGTGGCCGAGATGTCTCTGTTTTACAGATACTTTCACGGCAGATGTTCCCAGGATTTGGCCCGCATAATCCCGCCCCTGGCAACTCCTGTCAGACAGTCCCGACAGACGGCAGGAGCGCACCAGTTCGTCGTACAACTAGAAACACCTAGAACATCGCTTTACCAGAACTCCTTTGTCTGGCGCACTGCATCACTGTGGAACTTCCAGGACATCTGTTTCCCACTAATTACAACCGACAAATATTCAAGAACCGTGTCAATCAACATCTTCGCACACACACCGCTCGTCGAGCGCCATAGGATCTACCTTTAGTGTGTGTGCCACTGCCATAAAAAAAAATATATATAAAATAATTTTATTCGTAGGGCTTAGAAATGACTGTCCTGTCACCAGTAGGCTTAGGCCTTTTTTGATGCCTTCATTTTTTGAAATTATGGCTGCAATATGTTTACTAAAGTTTAGCTTATTGTCGAATGTAAATCCTAGGTATTTTATTCTTTGTTTGGGAAAGATTTGTGTGTTCCCTATTGCGAGAGGCGCAATATCAGTATTTTTTTATCTTGCGAGTAATAACAGCAAGTTCAGTTTTACTGGCATTTAGGGCGATCTTCCACCTTTGATAATATAGTATGATCATATTCATATGATCACCTAACCTTGACTTCGCCACCTCGGCGATGGGATCCGAGGAATAAATTGCCGTGTCGTCAGGTATGTGACGGGATGTCTGCAATACAAAGGTTGAAAAGCAGCGGCGAAAGTACAGTGCCCTGTGGCACACCTGCTAGCAGTCTCCTGCTAGCAGACGTGTGTTCCTACTCTGGTCATGAAAGTACGTTCGGCAAGGTATGATCCAATAAGGGAGACTAGATGTAACGGTATGCCGTGGTCGTGGTTAGCTAGAAGCTTATATATCAACCCCTCGTGCCATACCCTGTCGAACGCCTTCTCGATATCCAGGAATAGGGCCTTTGTTGATTGCCTGCTGTTAAATGCATCGTAGATGTCAGATGCGATTTTCGTGGCAAGCATGACAGTGCCATGCCGGCCGCGAAAACCGAACTGCTCCGGGGGTATGATGCCGAGTTTTTCGACAACTCCGTTGGCCCTCGGCAAGATTACGCTCTTATGCTACGGTGTTATGCGAAGTGTCTGTGAAGGCCTTTAGACAAGGTCAGGTGCGACGACAAACGAGGTACTTGACGTTTTAATTTTTATGCAAGTTCCCCATTGGTTGCATAGCGAAGACATGACGCGCAAGCAGGAACGGAAATGACATTGTGAAACTAACCCATTGACATTGACTTAAAGTAACATATCTATGAACTAACCGCACATCAAAATCGCAGAGTAGACGAGACGCGAATCTAGCACACGGTCCGACCCTTAGACAAGGGAAATTCGTCTTTGGTCCGACCAGACTTGACGATACTCCGACAATATCACTTTCATTCCTTCGCATATTTCACCATGGATAAAAGAATATATATTTAGAAAATATATATTTCACTTTTCGCATGGCCCTCCGCTCGCTACGGGTCCTCAAGAAAAGGAAACTAACCAGGTGCTAACCCAATCTATCCCAAGACATACCCAAAAACAAGAAAAAAACAGTTTAGAAATATTACCTTAAAACTCGAGTCGCCGAAGTGAAGACTAACTAAACTATGCAGACCCCTAGACCACCAGGGCACATACAAACTAGTGATGGGAAAATCGATCGTCTTAGAGAATCGAGAACATGGTTCTCGAGAACTAATGAGAATCGAAAACTTATGGGAGAACCAAGAATCGAGAACTTGTACGAAAAGTCGCAGACCGGCGCATTTGCGGCACGCCCAGTGTTGCCGATGGCATGAAATAAAATTATGTGATGGCTAAGCCAAAATTATCAGATTTTGATGAAAATTATGTTAAAACCTGCAAAATATATCCCTTTTGATTCGCCATTGGAAATTATCAGAATGCTGGCAAAATTATGATAAAATCTGATAATTATGTGACAATCGGCTACACTGGGTACGCCCTACTCCTCGGAGCGCGTCTCTTCCTGGCTAATAGTGCCTAGTTTGGAGATCTTTACCTAGAATTATTTATGTTGTATTTTATTTTCGATTAAAAGTTTATAAAGTACCTTGCCTACATGCTTTACCGCAATCAAATGGTTCATTACACTGCGCGGGTCATTTCAATAATCAATAATTGCCAACAGCCCTGTAGAGTGCAGACACGGACATTCAAATGAATCAATTCTTCAGTTCTCGTATTTTAATTCGCGTCCATTGGCAACCAGTATTTAGTATTTAACGCCGCATCACCGAGAGGCACTCTAGAACAGCCCTCAGAATCGAGAACTTGCGATTCCGCGCAGAATCGAGAACTTTGCGATTCTTGTATTCGAATACTCCCATCACTAATACAAATTACAAACGACTGGTTGCATCACGAAGACACAGTGTTACCACTGCTACCCCGTTCGGGGCAGATCTACCCCTTTTTAATACAATTTCGCTCTCTCGCTCCCCTCGAACATATCTACCCCGCTCCCAAAATATCAGTTATAAAAAAAGTTAATTATACAAAAAAAATTTTATTCAATAGTTTTAAAAAAGTTAAATAATCAAGAATCTAGACGTTGTCTAGCTGTCATAATAAGCTAATAAGGCATTCTACTAATAGATGTCGCTAGAAAACGCGTGTCGGTTAATTTAACGATATTATCGATCGATATTGACTTGGTAACACCATTGTCTTTCCTGTATAATGTATAAACAATGGTAACATTGAATAGTCACCCAAGGATTCATGATTATCGTGATCGTGATCCTCGTGATTCCCCTGGGAATAGCGTAAATCGTTAATGTATTGAACTTTTTCTGCTTTTTGGTAATTGTTTAGTTGACGTGTCAGGCCGGTTTTGTCGTTTTTTCGTCAGAAACACACAAATTGAGTATTTTACGTAATTTTTGGCGTTTTTTATTTTGGCGGAAACTTCATAGTAATCAAATGTTTTGCAGGACAGTGGAGCGAATTGAGGTGCTGGGTGGGGTAAAAAGTTGTAGGAAAAAAAAAGAAAATATTCGGTTTGCAAAGACGAATTTTGTTAAAAATGTGTTATTTTAATACATAATCCAGTTGCATAACAAGGTTAGGGAAAAAGGACTCCACTGTCCCGTTGCAATTGCAATGAAACAACACTAACCGAAAGCATGCTTATTGAAATCGGCGGATCCATTTGAGCCAAAAAGGAGCCCCCAAAGTTTGAGTTTTTACACAACTTTTCAGCACCACTTCACAAAAACACTGGAAATATAGGCAATACAGAGCCGAAAATCTTTTTTTTTTTTTCATTTTGGGCATGCCTTGAGTTAGTGTGGGTGAGTTTTGTTTGGTTGCGCCCCCGGAGCGAGCGTAGGGCCATGCGCGAATTGAAATATTAGTAGAACCATAAAAAATAATCAACTACAACGGGAAAAAGGAGCTCTTTTTCCCTATCCTTGTTACGCCACTGGAATATTTATGAAAATGGCACATATTTTTAACAAAATTTGCCTTTGCAAACCGAATATTTTCCATTTTTGTACACTTTTTTTTACCCCACCCAGCACCCCTATTCACTCCACTGTCCCGCGAGACAGTTGATTACTATTAGGTTTCCGCCTATAAAAAAAATTACTAGAAATGACATAAAAACACTCAATTTATGTGTTTCTGAGGAAAAAATTGTAAAACGACAAAACCAACTAAAAAGTTACCGCTTTTTTTGTTAATTGTTGTAGTGTGCTAGAAAATTACACACAATTACATATTCTGTCCAGTGTCAAACTGTTTAGTGATTAGTGAGTTCCTTGGGAATGTTTAGATTTATGCTTAGGCTTAGGCTAACGCAAAATTTGAACTAACGTCTAGTCGCTAACGGTAACTGACTATCCATATTGTATTATTATGGCGCTACGAGGGCTCAATCAACAAGAACTAACGAAGTGCTAACCAAACCTAACCCAAGGCTAACCCAAAATTAAGAAAAAAAGCTAAATTAATAAAAAACAATAATTCTTAATTTTGGGTTAGTTTTGGGTAGTACTTATTGATTGAGTCCCTGTAGCGACCGAAGCGAGCGGAGGGCCATGCAAAGCCATAATAATACCATATGGATAGTCAGTTACACTTGACGATACTCGGACAATATCATTTCATTTCTTCGCATATTTCACTTTTCGAATGGCCCTCCGCTCGCTACGGGGGCTCAAGAAAAGGAAACTAACCAGGTGCTAACCCAAACTAACCCAAAACAAGAAAAAAGACAGTTTTGAAATATAACCTTAAAAAAAAATTTAAACACCGACGGGGTTTGAACTCGAGTCGCCGAAGTGAAGGCTAATCATGCAAACCCCTAGACCACCAGGGCACATACAAACGATTGGTTGCATCACGAAGACATGGCGCGCAGGTACGCGCGCACGCATGGAATGAAATGATATTGTCATAGCATCCGCAAGTGTCAGTTACCGTCAGCGGCTAGACGGTAGTAAAATTTGCGACTCCTAAATGAAAAATAGTGAATATATTAGATTCTATTTAATCTACCCCTCACCGACCCAATTCTACCCCGCTCGTTTACGTTAATCAACCTCGAAAAAAAAAGTGCTTGTGGCAACACTGCGAAGACATGGCACCATATATGTATATGCATGGCGCGCACGCAGGAATGAAAATGCCATTGTCTAATTATCCGCAAATTCCGACCAGCAGACACTACACACTACCAGTCGCGGATGTTGTGACAGTATCGCCACATTCCATGCGTGCGCGCGCACCTGCGCGTCATGTCTTCGTGATGCAACCAAACGTTTGTATGTGCCCTGGTGGTCTAGGGGTTTGCACGATTAGTCTTCACTTCGGCGACTCGAGTTCAAACCCCGTCGGTGTTTAAAATTTTTTTTAAGGTTATATTTCTAAACTGTTTTTTTCTTGTTTTTGGGTATGTCTTGGGTTAGATTGGGTTAGCACCTGGTTAGGTTCCTTTTCTTGAGCCCCCGTAGCGAGCGGTAGCGAGCGGAGGGCCATTCGAAAGGTGAAATATGGCATGGAATGTAGCGATACTGTCACAGCATCCGCGAGTCACACTACCGACAAACGACAAAACACCGATTTAAATTAAAAGTTTTAAAGGTTATGTTATAATATTATTTTGGTATTTGTGAACATACACAGTTATGTGTATGTTATGGTTATTTAGTTTGTATATGTTTGTGAAAAACAACCATTATTAGCCATTAGTGGCATTATTGAAAGGAAATAAATATATAACATAACAGCTGCACTGCATAATTGTATGTGATAAATATGGTGGAAGATGTACAGAGACACTCTGTACACACCCTTGTGTTTAGATCCCTTAAACGGTCCCATGATATGTTTCTATCAAATCAGGGACTCTTGCCCTCAGTTGATGAAAAAGCGTAAGTTTTCTCCCACAACATAAAACTACTTTAACATACTCACGTCGAAAATCCACACCTACAAACAATTATTTTGAATGGCGAATAATATATCTTTTTTGTAGAATATGTATTATAAATTTTGCCTCATGTAATATGCACTTAATTTAGTTTGTGGTCAAGAGCAATGTGGGATGTGGTATGTGGTTGATATTGCAAAAAGTATTTTACAAAAAGGTATGGCAACACAAAAATAATCTTGCAACCTGATAAAAATGGATATTTAAAAAATTACAACTTAATGAGATGACATACCTACAACATTTTAGTGGAACCTCGAACCTCACTGAACACCCATAGCTCAGAAAAACAGTTCAAGGCTTAGACTAATAAAAAACCGATTTTTATCGAAATAATATAATACTGCATATTATATTAGGTATTATGTATTTAGAAATGATGAATCCACAATTTTGTCGCTCCACGAAAAGCGTGGTTTAGACATCGGCCTTTAATTATGTATATCTTTTAAAATAATGTGACTTTTAACTTTTTAATTGTGATTTGACCATTGTTTGTTGGTGTATCAGATATTTGTTATAAGAATTATATTGAAAATCTAGAAAATTCTATTAGGGCCGACAGTAAAAATTTCTGGAAGTATATCAACACAAAAAACAAGAATTATGATATACCATCAGTAATGTCTCATAATACGCAGTCATCTGATAACGCATTTATTATAGCTGACTATTTTTCAGATTATTTCTCCTCTGTTTACAGCAATGATGACTGTGAGATTTATGATGTTAATATAGTGAAGAGTGTGGAAGTGGGTAGCTCTGATATTACCGAAATGGATATTTTTAATGCAATTTGTAAACTAAAAGATCACCTGTGTGTGGGTCCAGATAATATACCAGTGATATTTTTAAAACATTGTACTTGTATTTTGTCGCACATTTTGTCTATTTTGTTTAATTTGTCTATTGCCGGAGGTGAGTTCCCTGATATGTGGAAATTATCCTATGTGACACCAATTTTTAAAAATGGAGATAGATCTCAAGTCAGTAACTACCGAGCTATTTCTAAAGGTTCTTTAATTGCAAAAATTTTTGAATCAATTATTGACTCTAAAATCAGATCTTCTATTCAAAATATCCTTATAGATTTTCAACATGGCTTCAGTAAAGGTAAGTCCACAGTTACAAACTTGTTAGTTTATGAACAAGATCTAAAAACTTCGTTGGAAGGCTTGCATCAGGTGGACTCAATTTACACAGATTTCTCGAAAGCCTTCGATAAGGTGAATCATAATCTATTGATAGCAAAGCTGGAAGGATATGGAATTTATGGAAACATGTTGAGATGGTTTACGAGCTATTTATCTAATCGAAGGCAAATTGTAAAAATCAAAAATTATTCTTCAAAGGAAGTGTTGGTCACATCTGGGGTTCCACAGGGCTCTCACCTGGCACCTCTCCTTTTTAATTTATTTATTAATGATATTTCAAATTATATTAGAAACTCTAAGTTTTTATTGTATGCTGATGATTTTAAATTGTATAGGGATATTGAATCGGTGGATGATTGTGTGAAGTTACAGCGGGATTTGGATGGCTTGAGCGAGTGGAGTAGGATGAATGGAATGGAGCTTAATATTGGTAAATGTAAGGTAATGCAGTTTTGTAAAATAATAAATACTATAATGTATAATTATAAAATTGATGATACAGAATTAGAGAGAGTCATAACTATAAAAGATCTAGGAGTATGGTTTGACAAGAATTTAAATTTTAATACGCATATTGAGCATATTACCAATAGGGCTTTGAAGTTGCTGGGATTTATTCGAAGATCATTATGCGACTTTAAGAATATAGATTGCTTTAGGGTGTTGTATTGTTCATATGTCAGATCTGTGTTAGAGTACGCTTGTCCTGTTTGGTCCCCATTCTATAAGAAAAATGTTAATCGGATTAAACGTGTGCAAAGAAAGTTTGTAAAATTGATAGGTTATAAGCTTGGCATTAGGGCAGAGGACATAGTTAGCGCTGAAATTTTGAAACTTTTAAATATGCTTTCATTGGAAAATCGACGTCTTCTCTTAGACATATGCACCCTATATAAAATTCTAAACTCACATATTAACTGTGCTGAATTGTTACGCGAAATTTCCCTACACGTTCCACAAAGAGCTCTAAGACAGCTTACTCTTTTCCATATACCCTTTCACAGAACGAACTATGGTATGTCATCTGCTCTAACAAGGTTTTGTAGTGAAGCGAATAATATTGGTGCAGTTGTACTGCTGGACTTTTTCCATGACTAGTTATGCTCATTAAAGAGAAAACTGGCGAATTTCTTTCTTCTAAAATAACTTTTTCTGTATCTTTCTTTCTGTATCTGGTTTTTTATTTTGTAAATCTACAATGGCTGGTCCGTTAATAAACTATTTATTTATTTATTTATTTATTTATTTATTTGTTTGTTTCTCTTCGTTGATATGCTCGTCAGGTCCAAATGACAAGTAACACTGATGATGGCCTAGGCCAAAAGCGCTCTGTTATGCTTCTATGCGAAGTCATTTTTGGATTAAAATTTTACATGGAATACAAGGTGTCTCATTTAGTATTATGATTTGTGTTCAGAACTACATTCATATAATACCAGGCAGTCTGATAATATAAATATAAATTTCCTTAGACTTAAAAGGTCTTTAATTGTGACTATCTATTACGCTTCATTATTTTTTAAGAAAATTTCTAGGGAGATAAGGGCTCTGAATGGTAAGGATTTTACAGCCTCAATAAGATATTTTCTATATGAAAATGCTTTTTATTACAACATTAATACATTTTTAATGGCCACATTTTAAAGTGTTTAACTTGTATGTTGTATGTTTTAATATTGGGTAGTAATTTTTAAGTATCTTTGTAGGATTTTCCTCGCTGTTGTTAAAATTTGAGTCTGTTTTTTGAGAACCAATCAATTTCCAATGCCAAATTTTTTACATAGAGACTGAACAGCAGATGCCCAATGTGTTGCCCTAGGGAATTTTCAAACGTAGACTTTCCTCCTTAGAGAAGTAACACTCCATCCTTCTCAACAGCAACCTTTCTGATGGTTGATGTTAAAGTTAGTTTGGGTTAGAGTTTTTGCTAATGAGCCTTTAGGAATTGGCAATCATAAATCATCATTGTATTTAGTATTATGACCAGTGCTAGTGGCAGTTCTAATTTTTTATGATTCATTTACAGCCTCGCAAATAGATAGACATACAAAATTTGGTATCCTCTTTCGAATGAACACAATGATTCCACACATATTGAAATGTTTCATTCTGCAAAACAAAAACTGCCTATGCCATTGCGGGCCTTGTTTATTTCATACTCTGTTTGTTCCAATTTAGAGTATGCTGCTAACATATGCCCAGATAGTTTACAGCATTATTGAATGGAATGTTCAACTCACTTAATTTAATTGGTCAAATATTGATTTTTCTGGAGTTCTTGCACATGCAGAGCACCCAGAATCGTATTTAAGTATGGCATAGGATTAATCGGCCAAGATAGGTAATTTGTCAAATTTAACCCAAAGAATCACCGTGCCAGAATTACACATCAGGTCATTTATAATTCGCCAACTTATCTTAGATTTATTTTTGCGTTTTCAATTAATCAATCAATCAATATATCCTTTATTGTCAAAGGTACAAAAAACAATATTATTGGCAAAGCTGAATAGTGAAAACAATAAAAAATAAGTAAGTACTTAAAATTATCCCTACTAAAATACAATTCTAAAGAAGGTCCAACAGTGCCATTATGTCAATTACCATCCAAAATAGCAATGAAACAAAGAAAACACAAGCTTAAAAGTATCCAACATTAATATCACACTACATAAAAAAAATTTAAAAACAAGTCAAAAAAGGAAAACAAACATTAACATTTAAAATAAGTATCGAGAGGCAAACAAATCACATATCATAACAGCTGTAAGAATTTAAAAATTTTCGCTGTAATATTTCCCCAACTCGTAGTAAGCCTTATCTGTAAGCAACTTTTTAACAGATTTCCTGAATATATTAATATTTGGATAGGTCTTAATGAGGGCAGGTAGGTGATTATAAATCCTTTTACTCTCATAAATTAAAGACGCACAAGTCAGTGCCAAAGAAGGCATTGGCTGAGCTGATATATATTTTGTGCTTGTCGCATACCATACCAATGCCAAATATACACTTCTGGCAGTGGCCTCTTCCAGCTTCCGAGCAACGACCCTTAAAGCGAAGCACCCTTTGGATATTCTATTTGAAATTTGCATGATATGTTTGTCGAATCTCAATATGCCATCAATGTGTACACCAAGGAATTTGACAGAAGAGATGTTATTTAATGGAGTAGAGCCAAGTGTAACATTATTTAGCATACACTTAAATGAAATAATATTCATTTTGGAGATGTTGAGCGCAAGACAATTAGCGTCGCACCATTCTCCTATGTGGAGCAAGTCCGCACTCACGCCTGCCTCCAGGTAACCGCAAAAACGATTGTATCACAAAATCGTTGTATCATCCGCAAACATCGTGAAAATGCCCGAAATGTCTACATTTGGTAGATTGTTCACATAAAGAAGAAACAGCAGAGGCCCCGATCCCTGAGGAACTCCAGCAGTAACCCGATGTTCTCTCGATGTTTCATCACGAAAAACAATGGCCTGACCATGATTAGCCAGATGGCATTATCATCCATTCTAAGCACCTACCGCGAAACCCATACATTTCAAGTTTGCGCAACAGTATTCCGTGGTCAACACAGTCGAATGCCTTTGTGAGATCACAGAACACTGTAGCAATAGCATCTCCGTCATTGTGCTTCAGATAAGAAGAACGGTCTGCATGGTTCTCTATTGCCAACCCTGCACAGGTACCTCACTGCACATTTCTGCAAAACAAATAGTGTATTTAACAGATATGTGCTTGAGTTGCCCCAAAACGCTATGTCATATCACAAATGAGACTCGACCAGGGAATGGTAAACGGTCTTAGCAGCATCAATCCCAATATCAGCGGACACAGTGCGCACAGCAAAGCAACCAGAAGCAACCCTCTTCCAAAGTGCCAAAATATGGTTGTCAACACCCAGAAAACTGGTACATGGTCTGCTCTCCAAAGGTGACCCGCCAATGGCCAAACCATCGAGAACACACTAATAGCGAATACCAAAACTAGTGCGACACGACTGCAAAATGTATTGTATTGTATACCATTGGCCAGTGCAGTGCAAGTATTTGTATACCATTGGGAAATTGGTGCGACATTTCTTGCTCCGAGTGCAATCAGTTCCGCACGACACCTTGGAGGTCGTGTGGCACCGATGTTGTTGTCGAAAGAAGAAAGAACGAAAATGGCGGAAAAAGATCTTTTTATTTTAAATTCCCTTTTATCTTCAAGCAGTGATATTGACAAAGAGTTTTGAACTCAAGGTCAAATCGTCAAATCCTATACCCCATTGAGAATGAACTGGTGCAATCTTTTTATGCACTGGGCGAGTTTCAGAGCCACACTAGTGCCACACTTTTTCTACCAATGTATTCGCTATTAAATCCCACAATGTTTGTCTTGGAAACATTTAGGGACAAGAAATTCGAATTACACCACTGCCCATAATGGATTTTCTTAATAAGTTTTATAACACGTCTGTAGATTTGTTTACATTTATTAAAATAACTAGTGCTGGCAACCGAAGACGGTTTTTCGGATAGTCGGTTAACCGGTTTCGGATTATCCGCGGTTTTTCAAAAAACCGAAACCGGTTAATCGGATACTCGGTTAACCGATTACCCGATTTCTCGTTTAACCGATTAACCGGTTTCTCGGTTAACCGATTATTCGGTTATCTAGCTACATAGCACTGGGCCACCGGGTTCTCAAGTAATGGTAAAAAAGATAGAAAGTAAAGTAAAAACTGGGTATTTGGAATCGTAACATACCACATTCCTACTGGACGGTGATTATATTTGGAAATGCTTTTAGAGGGCGATTGAAAAATAATATCTGCCTTTAATAGAATACCTTTATATTTATTTAAGTTTTAAAAAATTGTAATATTATTTCTGCTCAGAATTTATATCAGTTGTAATTTGTAATAAACAATATTTTTAATTTAATTATTACCTTGGGGTTTATGTCAATAACGACCAAAAACTGGAATAAATTTGGTTCACTAGAATTTAATGATTGTGCCCTAATCGGCAGGGAAACTGAACTAATGGAACTATGCTTAAGAACAAATTATAAAGTATGATTAGCCTATGATGACTGTGTATTAACCGGTTATCCGATTAACCGGTTATCCGATAAACCGGTTACCCGATTAACCGGTTATCCGGATACCCGGTTTTTCACTATTATTCGAATACCCGGTTTTATCCGAAACCGGTTTTTAAGAAAACCGAATAACCGGTTTCAACTTTTCACGGTTTTTGCCAGCACTAAAAATAACCCACAAGGGGAAACGTAAAATTCCATAGTGTATGTAAAAATCTTTGAAGAAATTTTAATTCCAGTAGTAATACAGGGTTCTTAAAGTTTTTGTTTCAGATTTTTACATGAAAATTTCTGTTAAAAAGGTCAATTATTGAGAGGTTAAAGTGATTTCAGAGAATGTTTTAATTCAATTTAATTATATAGAGGGCGGAAAAATCTCTAATGTTCTTCAAAATTATTTAAAATCTTTAAGATTATTATTAAACCAATTTGATGAAGAATATTAACAAGAATGTAATAGTGGGAATCCTTACAGAATTAAAAATTTATAATTTAAGGTATAATTTAAAATAACATTGTATCTGTCTGTAGTTAGCTAATGAGTAGTATCTGTAAATTAAATTTCGTATTCTTCACACACACACAATCCTATATTTTTATTTAACAGATAAGCAATATTATATAAATAATAAATTCTCTTGTAAATTCTTATTTTTTTTTTAATTATCTTTATGATACTAATAAATATGCTGGTTAATGATTAAATGTTTCGTCTAACTACTTTTCTAAAGTAAAATATTATTTTAGAGAAAATATAAGGCGTTCAGTAAAAGCTAGGGACTTCTACGGCTTGGTGTTTGATGATGTTAAAAAAATGCAAGCAATGAAAAACTTGAGGGAAGCGGAAGCTGGCCCGAACCCCCCACCACCAGGGACAGACCACCAAGAAAACCCCTCAAACGAAAACGCAGTGGTTCCATATGCGGAAAATGCCCTAACGAATCGAGGGCAGCAAAATACACAAAATCAACTGGCAAACATTGTGAAAAAGGCCACTACTATGCCAAAACCTAAATGGCATCCTCCTTGGAAATTGTACAGAGTTATTGCAGGGCATTTAGGATGGGTTAGATGTGTAGCAGTTGAACCTGGTAATGAGGTATGTGCCATATTTATGCATCTTTAAATCATATTCCGTTATTAAAAAAATCCCTACACAGGGCTTCTTTTAAAAATTCCACTTTTAGTCTTATATTTTTATTAAATAAATAAATAAAAGCAGTGGCGGCTCGCGGGTTTCAAAAGTGGTGAAGAGCTACTTACAGGGGTAAAAAACCCAAACTGCCAAATTTTGTAAATTATTAATGTTATTTTTTAGTCAAATCATCAAAAAATAAAATATATACATATTATATTAGCAACAAAATATTTTGTGTACTTACTTGAAGAACAAAAACCGAGACAAACACATAGGTTAACTCGAGGGTTAACTCTTGCTTGCTTAGATACAAGACTGCATCAATAACTGTCCATAAGCAAATTCTATTCAATCAAACTTTTTCATTAAAATAAAGTTTATATAGTCATCGTTTTCTTTTAAAGCCTCGGCGGCGAACATATTTTGATTCTGCTTAAAATTTCTAAGCATCAACTGGCATTTTAAGTGTGGTCCAGAATCCCTGTGTTTGTGCAACGATCTAGTAATATTTAGAAAATCTGTAAATCTGTCCCTATTCCAAACAGAATGTTTATTTGAAAACAGTAAACATGGCCAGCAAAATAATTTCTATCACGCAGTGTTACTGCGTAGTACATAGCCAATCAAATTCTAAAAAGCAGAAAGACTTAAAATCAATATTGAATGGTCAGCCTTTTTTTTTGATTTATTTTCTTAAAAACCTATGTTTAAAATAGTAGTAGGTCGCCCTTGCAATAAAATTTTCTTCTTATCTGGAGCTGTCCAACATCTATATGAGTTTCCAACAAATTGCACACTAAGCCATTAATCGGATTCTTCAAAATTTTTAAAGAATAATGCGTTTTTAATATGCTCTGCAAAATCCTCATGTTTGTATTAAAGTAATAAAGTAAACTGAACCAAATGATAAAGATGTATTAGCCGGCTTTTCACCCAACGCTAAAAATGCAAAATTTTAACTGTTCCATGTCTTTATATTGAGCAGTGTTTAAAAATGACAAAAAATAATAGCAACGTTCTTATTAGAAACAATGACATACATGAGTATAGTACCAGACATGGACAGAATTTTCGGATTGGCTTCCATCGGATAGAAAGGTCTAACTTCTCTGTCAATTACTTTGCCCCAAAGTTATTTAACAAGCTTCCTTTGCCTATAAAAAATTAGCCACCAAGACCTTTTGTGAAAAAAATTAAAACCTACCTTCTAGATAGGGCATTTTATTCTATTGCAGAATTCTGTGATGCACCTATGACAATGGCAGATTTTTAATATATTTTTTAAACTATTAGTATCGTCTTCTGTTTGTCAAAATATGTAACCACTTTGTACCTTAGCTATTAGTTACATTAGTTTTATTTATTTATTTACATAAGTATTAGGTACATAGCTATAAACATATTTGTATATATATAAAAGAAACAAACTAAGCACTAAATAGTTACATACAAGATCACACAAAAGGAAAATACATATCACAGAGTGGACCTAATAGAGATATAGATATAAATTAAGGACTGTCAGACTAGAGACTTTATTTAATAATATCTTTCAACTGTCTTTTAAAAGATGTTAGTTTAGAGTCGAAAAAGTTTATCTGTCCCGACAGGCCATTAGCACTGCAAACCAGTAGTGTAATTGGCTCATTAATACCATATGGTGGAATGGAACTGAGAAGATCTCTGAATGTCTATTAATTCTGGAAGGCACTCTAAGCTTAAAAAGAGACAATAGCTCAGGACAATCTATAGCAACATTAAATACCTTGTGTAGAAAACATAAGTCGAGCAATGTTCTTCTTGATTCCAACGTGGGTAAATCCAAGTTATCCCTCACCCACTGATAGTTGTAGTCCTGTCTTCTGTATCCACATCTAAAGGCAGCCACTCTCAAAAATTTATTCTGAACCCCTTCAATCTGCTCAATGTAACAATTATATGAAGGGGACCACACAACTGAGCCATACTCCAAAATAAGTCTAACAAGAGAGCAATAAAGTAGTCTAAATGTAGACAAAGACAAGTGGGCAGTGGAACATTGTACAAAACCCAGAACCTTCATTGCCCCTCCCGTCACCTGACCGATGTGGCTCCTGAATGACAACTTGGAATCAATAAATACTCCCAAATCAGAAACTTCCGTTTTGACACCGATTGGTACGTTGTTTATTTTATAAAGGAAAGTTATAGGGTTTCTTTGTTTAGAAAAGGTAATTTTATGGCACTAATGTTAAGTGACATTTTATTTAAGTCACACCAATCAAAAAACAAAATTAAGGTCCTCTTGCAAGAGTAAAGCATCATACAGGGATGCGATAGGTCTAAACAGCTTCACGTCATCAGCAAACACTAGCACACGACAGTTTTTCAGTTTCCAAACCAAATCAATTAAAAAAAGGCAAAACAAAACCGGGCCCGAGTGGGAGCACTGAGGTACCCCTGACGGTACTAATATTTCAACGGAGCATGTGCCCCCAAGATTAACCATCTGTGTTCTACCTCTGATGAACCCTGAGATCTACTGAAGAAGCGGTCCCACAATACCCAAGGCCTTAAGCTTTTGTAAGAGTACTCCAAGGTTAACTCGATCAAAAACTTTGGAGAAATCTGTATAGATCGAGTCAACCTGGAGCCCCCCCTCCAAGCAGCTGTAGAGATAGTTAATATACAGCACCAAATTGGCATCAGTAAATCTACCCTTTATAAATCCAAATTGTTCAGAATTAAACACAGATTCCAGGCAATCCTTCGACTGACCAGACAGTCAAGTAACTTTGGCAACTCAGATTGGTTACATACAGCCCGATAATTGGAAATTTCACTTCTACTGCCAGATTTAAAAATGGGTTTTAGAAAGCTTTTTTCCAGAGAGAGGGGAAGCAACCTGTGCCCAAGGACTCTCAGAAACAACAAATCCCAATTTATCCCAGCCAGACGATTATTAATCGCAAGATAATCACCCTTCCTAAAATCATAAAAATATTCCTTATATTTCATATCATCAGAGTTCTCAATACACAAAAGGTCAAAACTAATTGCTGTGTGGTGTAAGCTATTCTCAAAAATCTTATCAATTGCGGGCCTAACTGAATACTAGATCCAGTGCAACCCCATTGTTATTTAACACCCCATTTTTCTGAATGAAATTATAGAAGCTAAAGCAATTTGCTAGATAAAGTACCGAGTCATTGTTATTGTTATAATCCAGACAACCAGCAACCACCAAACCAAGATCATCATTGCCCCATCTAACATGCGGCAAATTGTAATCACCTGCCAAGACAAACAAACTATCCGAATATTTACTATATACATATTTGACAGATTCATAATGAATTATATAGGCTTGAAGAGGAGGGAGATGCTATATAAATGCAACCAACAACAAAGTTTTGATTCTTCATTGTAAAAGTCAAATAGGTCTGATAAATATCTGCATTAACAGGTGGAGTAAGAATTCTCTGTGTATATAAACCCTTTTTAGCCGCAATCAAAACCCCCCCTCCACGAGCCTTCACTGTATTTGTGCCCGTTTTACGGTCACTGAATATTCAGATGTTAACCAAATCTCTGCAATCATAACAATGTCATAGCAGCAGCAACTAAGTGCCTGTTGAAAACCTTTTATCTTAGTTCTCATACCTCCCGTATTGACATAGTACTCGCAAATACCCGACCCAGAAGGGCTATCCTGTACTAAGCTATGGTTTGATTTATTTGATCTTGATGAAAATTTTTAAGCTTGCGTTTATTATTCAACCAAAATCTCCTCAAAACAACCCCTCTAGGCCAGTTATCGGGCTTCAAAAAGTCATCTTTGCAATCCCCGTTGATGCTTATTTTAAAAGAAATAGTCTCACCTCTAATCGGCAAAGATTCAAATTTAACGTCTCTAATTTGAGGGCACTATTTCTTGATGTGCTCTTCAATAAAACTAGGCGTTACTACCATTCTAACGCGTCCGAGATAAAAATATTCCTTATCTGTTGAACCTGCAAAATTATCATCACCTCGAAAGTCAGCTTTTCCCAAAACTAGGGTTTGATTTGTACGCTTTCGATTTTGTCCCAGAGTAAATCCCTGCTGCAGATGATTCTGTTTCCCGGTCCCAGCTGATTCCTTGTTTATATTTACATTATTTACCCTGTCATTGTCTGAATGACGTTTCTCCACCATTGCTCCCTTGACACACGAAGAAAAAGAGGAAGATTTGGCAACATCCACCTATCTCTCCTTACTCCGCATAGTTGGAATATTTCTGCTGTCCGTGATTTGTTAGCGGTGCGGGAAAAGCGGAGGTGGTGGTGGCGGCGCTGCCACGTTTCACGAACTTCCTGAGTGTCCAGGTTTTCGTCTCTATTTTGCAACAAAAATCTTACTAGGTCCTTATTGCTGTCGATCACATTCTTGGTCAAATTTTCCACTTTGCTTTGAAGGCGTTCTTCTATACCTTCCAATGCTTCATTTAGAAGACGTTTAGTAGTGTCAATTAAAGTATTCGGTGACTGTGTGGACACTCCAGAATCATCAGTCCCTCCAGAATTCTCCAAATTGCCTTCAGAAGTGATTTTATGCAGTGCATCTATGCAATCCCTGCACCATACTAGGACGGTTCTAGTTTTGGTAATTGCGCATCTAATCTCCTGCGAAGAAATCTTACTACAATCTCTACAAGAAATTTTCTTGAAATTATCACATGCATATCCAAACAAAAGTGTTTTACTCTCCTCATAACAAGTTTGGGTACAAAACCCCTGCATCTCTTCCATAGCTCCTGTGAATTTAACTTAAATTTCATTGCAAGAGCCAAAATAATATTGATACCAGAACCCAGCACTAATGTGAATAGTTGTACTGTTGGCAGATAGAATGTACTATACCAGCAAAATGTACTGTACCAGCAAAACAAACGGAAGAAGCCCTCTGCTGATTTGGCAATGTTCGAACCAACTTGGCGCTTAGCAGCTCCCGCTCGACTATCGTTGACGTTGAGACGTTGACATTCAGAAATAAACAAAACAAAAGGTCAAAGTCCAGTGCGGAAACACGACGCCGGCTAAAGCCAATATTACCTCAACCAATGACGGGAAAGGCCCACAAATAGCCTCAGGAGAAAACTGTACACTGATATTGGTACCAGTAAACAACTTCAGACTCTTGCCTCACTATACACTACAAACTTTATCAAAATTGTGAGAGCACACATACAACACGTTTACTTTATTATTTACACATGCGTTTTTATTAATTTTAAGTGAGACCTCGGTATTTGTTTGATATGTACTTTTCCACAGTTTATATCTTGATTTTAATTGTACTTTGTAATGTTTAGTTAGTTTAAGTTATTTTAATTATAATTATATACTGACGTATGCAAACATTCTTGTAATGTAATAGCATGAATAAATACTTTGACTTTGACTTTAACGTGCCGGCGAGCAAGAGTCTACCTGGCTGCATGACGTCACTGTTACCATGGCAACGCACGATCAAATACATATGAATATTGGGCCTCTTCATCGGCTGCCGAGAATCAGTTAAAGATTATAATAATACGGTCGCGGTCGGTTGAGCATGTTTACATCGTTTGCAAATGAGCTTGTTATAATAAAAAATTATATTTATATTATATTTAAATTAATAGATAGATAAATATTTTAATGTTTTAGTTTAGTTGTTCATTATTTTGGTGAAGAGGCTCTTCACCTACTTCACCTGACGAGCCACCACTGAATAAAATGCGTCAACTGCCACCTCTTTTAGTATTATCTTATTATTCTATTATAGCTAAACTGTTCGCCCGACAATCCCCCTAATGTGCGTCTTCTAATCCAACTTTTGATCAATTGATATGTTCAAAAATGTTGCTGTTTTATGTCGCAAAATTTTCATTATTTATGTTGTAAGTCGAATCCAAGTGCTATTTGCTCTTCCAGCAATGTCTATAAATTTAAGTGAAGAATTTGTGATTTGTGATCACAATTTTTACAGCTGTAGTTAGAAATGATGTTACATCGGTGCTTTTAACATGAGATAAATTACAATTTTGGGTATTTCCCGAGTCGTTGTTATTTTCCAGCCATTTGGTAGTTTTTATTATCACACTATAAAACTAAAATTTTATTAAAGGACAAAGAGAAGCAGCACGTGTTCTCGGCGACATTTAACATTGGGAACAAATAAATTTTGCTTAAAAACGAAGCGTCATGCGCGTTTGCGCAAATTGATCAATAATATCAAAAAATTGTAATTTACCTTTTTTGTAGTGGTTTGCCACAGGTGCAGCGGATAGAATTATTAAAATTTGGGACATAGCCTCAGGTCAACTTAAAGTCTCCCTAACAGGTCATGTGAGTACTGTAAGAGGCCTTGCTGTCAGTTCAAGGCATCCATATTTATTCAGTTGTGGTGAAGACCGACAAGTAAAATGCTGGGATTTAGAATACAATAAGGTAAGGAAATTTGTTGTTATATTTATTTGTAGTAGTACTATTTAATTTAAATCATGTAATTCATTAGCAGTTTTGATTTGAAATAGTTTCGTAATAGTTAATTGCCTTTTACAATTAAAGTTTGCTTCAAAATTACAGATAATGACACAACCTCTATGGTTTATATTAAGGGTGTAAGTCAGTTTACATACAATGGATTTTATTATTTCTGAACGAAATTGATATGCCAGTTACGTGTCTATAGGCAAGTTATTGAAATTAACAAAAATATTATTTTAACAACGAAATTATTTTAATTTCTATATTTTAACCCTAAAAAGGGGCGTTCTTCAGCAATTCTTTACTTCACAATTTAGCGTTGAAAAAGAAACATATCATCAAGTTCCCACATTCTTACCTCTTCCTTAGTTAGATGCTCTACACATATACTCCACTTTTGGGAATTGACTTGCTTTAACGCCTCTTGAAAAATACTTTCAATGTCTTCATTTTAAAAGTATTATCATCCCTTTATTTATGGGCAGGTGTATGAGCAATAATGTTTGTATGAAACGCCGCGCCGCCTATATAATGACCGAAACAAGGTTGTGAAATTGGACCTTGCTCCACTTCTTGGGTGTTTTATTAGTATTTTGTTACTTTCTCTATTTTTGAAATTAAATGTACCATTACAAAACAAAGCACAATTGCAAGGCAAAATGTGATTGAATGGCCAATTTTCCAAGTAGAATTTTACCTGGATATTCTAATATTGGATTAGAATTATTACAAAACAAAACAGAATTCAAGGCAAAATGTATTTGTTTTATTAATATATTTAGAAAATCGCCAGTTTTTCAAGTAGAATCTTGCCTGGATATTCTAATATTGAAGCAAGTTTAAAATACAAAAAAAATAGCTAGAAGTTGTTTATATATCCATATCTCTTTGGACGCTTGCGTTCAATAATACTTTCAACATTTACATAGATTACTATTTTAATAATACCTTACTGAACTGTGCAGCTTCTTGCAAATGGAGTATGTTTCTTTTAAATCCTCTTAAATATTTAATTACAAACAGATTGCGAATCTTTAGAGAAGTTTACATTTTGTGTGTCTAGCGCCATGGAAATAAAGCTATTACATTTAATGAGTAGTCATTGTACTGCAGAAAATGAAAGATGTTTTTCATGTCCAGTATCAAAATATAGGTAATGCAGAGTTTGATCAGGCTTAGAACCGGTAGAATTAACTACAAGGCAGTTTTCTCTACAATACTGAAAGAGAGTTTTTGCACTCGACACGCGTTTCGCTAACCATTTTAATATCAGAATGAGATGATTAATGATTATTAAGATGATTAGTTTTAATCATCTTCTGATGATGCTAACATGGATAGCGAAATGCAAGTCGAGTGCAAAAATTCTGTTTCGCTGTTGTAGATAAAACTGTGTTGTGTTGCAGTTTGCCGAAGGTTCCAAACCTCAAGTTAGTCTGTAGAATCAAACAAATATTGGGTTAATAGGCTGTGAATAAATTACAAGCCATGCTAGCTCCGTATATAAAACAGAGTAACAAATGAGCCACTGCTTTTCTAATAGTAGCATTATTGTAACACACAGGTGACATGTAAAAGAAAAGTTTGAGAATACAATATTTATCATACATGTATCTCTGCGGAAGGAAAGAGGCTAATACATGATCGTTAAGTAGTACATCTCGCCCTCTTTCTAGTCAAATATCACTCAATGTGAATTTTATCAAAAAGTAAAATAAGGAACGCTTCAAGTAACATATTTTTCTTTGTCGGCCAATCACCCGCCAAAATAAAAAAGCAAAGGAAACACAAATGTGAAATACTTTCAAATTAAATGAAAAAAAAGACCTAAATAATAAATATAGCAAGAAAACTACGTTGCAACAATTGTTGAAAGTGACTTCCTCCAACCCTTATACATACCTCGGCTCTTCTTTTCAGTGATGCACGTAGTCTTGCGGTTTCAAATGCTTCTGATATTCAATTTCGTAAGTCATCATCCTATGGGGGCATCTCCAGTGTATACATCACTAGTGATGTATACACGGGAGATGTTCCCATAGGAAAAAATATAGTCTATTTAAGTCAGGGGGGTATGGTTGAGATCCACCCCATCCTATCCACTTAATCTCGTACACTTCATTTAAATAATCCTTACAAAATGGAAAAATGTGCTGGGGCGCCATCGTACCACATTTGATTTCTCAGCAAAAGAGGTAAGTTTTCGAGTAGTAAAGACAATTCGTGTTGCAAAAAATGCCTATATGAGCGATCAGTAAGTTAACCAAGCAAAAAGAAAGGACCAATCAAACAATCCTCAATTATACCACTCCATATATTTAATGATACCTGCTCTTGAAAATGCGTTTCTACAATTTCATGTGGATTTTCTTCAGCCCATATGTGGTTGCTATGAACATTTATAATTGCATATCTTGAAAAATGTTCTTCTTCGGTAAAAAGGATTGCGAACTTTCTGTAACTTTCGCTAATTTTGAAGAATTTTAGAAGACATTGGGTAAATTGGTTTTACTAGCAGAAAAGCCCAAATATTAACGGAATAATTGTGTTGAAGACAACTGGATTAATTACAATGATACAATGTAATTGAAACAAAATAAAGTGATCAGAGAGATGTAGAAATAAGTTGTTTAATTTAAATTTACAAATATAAGACTTAGTTAAAAATACGGGGGAGGGGGGTTAGAGCTTCCCAGCCTCCCCTTACCCCGAGAAAAATGTTTTAACTGAGACTTTAGAAAATATTAAGTCAATACATCAGAGTTTTGAAAGATACCTTGGAATTAAAAATGCAAATGACTTTTGTTGCAATGCCTTTTGTCTTGCTTAAGGCATAGAAAGTTACGCGCTGTGTGGCCACTTTTTTCTTATTTTTCTGCTAAAATTCCCGCTGTTTAGAAGCGCTCTGGCATGATCGCTGTAGGGGAAAGCAGTGTAGTCGGTTCTACTAATAATGCGTGTAGTAATGTATGTGAATTACTGAGAAAGGAGTTTTGATAAAAAAAATATCAGTTCTAAAACCGTCAGTTTCTGTGTTGTAGACGTAATGCCAGAGTTATTCAATGCTAAACTGTATTTTATCGAATTGCTTTACATTAAAAAAAAAAATTGGGAAAGCTAAAATATTTATTGTTAAAGTTGAATATTTGTTATTTGACACACAAACAATTTTGGCAGAAAGAAAAAAACCAGTGCAGTGTGCAAATGGTCAAAGTGTAAAGTATTCATTAATAAGAAACAATAAAAAGTATGTAAACGTTTAAGTTAAACGGTTTTATTAAAAATAATATAATACTAAAAGCTAGAAAATAATTCGGTAAGTCCTAGGTACTAGTCATCGCACCACTCTCCTCATCAATCTAGGGCATTGATCAGACAAAAAAAATAAAATCGTGGGGCACGTGAAATTTCTATCAATAGTCAACCGCTTAAATCGTTATAAATGATATTTACATATTTACTCAGGTTACGCTACGCCCCACGATTTTATTTTTTTGTCTGATCAATGCCCTAGATTGATGAGGAGAGTGGTGCGATGACTAGTACCCGAGTACATCCACCACCGAGTAGCGACAGAAACCGTCGGAACCTTTGATGTTTGGGGGTCTAATTTTCTTTCTCTCTCATTTGACGCGTTTGACGGATAAACAACCTATTTCACTGATTAAATTGTGAATAACTCGTTTACACTGTCGGTAATTTGAAGTAGACTTAATGAAATAAGGATATTTGCGGTAGAATTAATATGAATATCATTGAAAAACTTTATTAAAAGAAAATATTTTGTTTGCTTTATTTGATTAGACACAAAAGAAACATTTTTAATTTATAAACTAACCGAAAGTTGAATAGACCACTAATCCAAACTAACCAAACATATTAAAATGAATTATAGCGTATCCAGTTCAAATAAGTAAAATAAGTTGAGACTATAAGTGAAACTAATATAACTGAAAGTTGATTGGACGACCAATCCAAACTAAAAAAATATTATATATATGTATATAAATATTAAAATGAATGACTGTCTATGTGTCTATCTGTCTCCTGCTCATGCGTCGAACAGCCATCAGACTTATTTGTATATGCACCAGACCTAACAAGAAAAAATATTGTGTACCTAAAAGCACTTCTATGAAATAAATAAAATTCATACCTAGTTATAAGTCTTAAGATGCCGACTGGGTGCCATTTTAAAGGTATTTACACAGTTTTAATTGCGGAACATTAAGCGTTTATTGTCACTTCCTAGGGTACCTACAACGCTGGATTTTTTTTTTATTATTCTTTTAAAATGACGTTGTGAATGTACATTAAAACAAGTTTTCAAGAATACAATGCTCACAAAAAAATGAGAACATTACTCAAAAGTTATTAAAAAACATTTAATTTGAACCTATATAATATTTTACAAAAATTATTTGGATAATAAAACTAAAATAAAATTTTAAGAAACGTATTGACATGAAACTTCTTTTAAAAGTGTAATTGAAAGAATATTAATATAAGTTAAGGTAATATTAAAACTTAAAGAAAAAAAAATGGATTTTCATGGGAGTTTAGTGGCTTTTCGTCGCATCTCTGTTTAAAAATCGATAGAGCATGTCAAAAGTAGTGGAAATCCATGACCAACTCGAAACACATAAAAAGTGGATTTATCGGTTTTTGCATGTCAGCTCCTCATTTAATAAAATGGTGTTATTCCGAAAATGTCTAATTAATGGATAATTTGTTTTTTGTAGTTTTGAATATCGGAATTCTGTTATGGAGATGAAAATTAGATAATAATTCTATTTGGCTAGTAATTTGCTCTTTAAACATGTGCAATTTTGACAGAGTAGATCCGTGTGTTTTGTTAGTTTGGGTTAATTTTGTTTCTGTATTAGGTAGGGTGTATAGCCGCAATGAGACAAGCGCGTTGCGCTTGTTCGGTTAATTAAATTTAGTTTCGATTATTTTTGCTTGGTTTGGGATAGTAGAGACAAGCTTTTCTCTTCACTCTGGTTAATTGGAGTTATTTTTGCTTAGAATTGGTTAGTTTTGGTTAGTCTGGGTTGATCTTGATTAGTTTGGGTTTGTTTTAGTTAGTGTTGGTTAGTTTTGATTAGTTTGGATTAGCTGTAGTTGGTTTAGGTTAGTTTGGGATAGTGAAGAGACAAACGCACGTAGCGCGCTTGTCTCTTTACTCTGGTTAATTAGAGTTAGTTGGGCTTGACTATAAATGAAACATCCTTAAAACCGTTTAACTTAAAAACATTTTTTACTTATTTTATTTTCAAGTTTTTAGTTTTTATTTCTTTACTTAATATTTCTCATTCTATTTAGTTCATTTAGTGCTTCATTATTACAAGGTTTCTTTCCTGACAATTTGTTCCAATCTAACTCCTCAATACATAATCCTTCCAAAGACTTTACTCGACTCAGAGACACGTATGCTTGTCCTTCCTCAAACAATTTCGAGCCTAAATACACAACTGCGTGGTCTACAGTGCTGCCTTGCATTTTGTGGACAGTGGAAGCCTAGATTTCAACTTTAATGTAAGTATAGACTGTCTAAACACTATGATCCGCCATGCACTGTGTCAGTGGTGGCTTGTGAGGTTGCGCAATTCTGCGGAAAAACACGGCGGAGGCTTAAGGTAAGCGCAGACTAGCCAGAGCCGAACGAGCCGCACGCGCCGACCGAGCCGAAACAAAATATTGTAACACTGTGTTTTAGACGAAGGCAATTCGACTCTTGCGGCTCCGGATGGTCTGCGCACTTTCGTTCAACACAGTGTTACAAAATTTTGTTTCGGCTCGGTGGGCGCGTGCGGCTCGTTTGGCTCCGGCCAGTCTGCGCTTACCTTTACACGCCGTAGGTGGAAAATTCTGGAGTACCACGCCCAATTTTTACCGAAAAGTGGTTAAAATTGTTAAAAAAAAAATACGCATTCGGCGCCCTCTTGAATGCCAAATGGTGGAGTGCCTCCGCCGCTCGCTTCGGCCCTGATAGCAGCAGATGACATCAAATATATCAATATCGTTTTGTATTTCCTTTGAAATCCCTTAAAATACTGTCGCCTTTCCCAAATGTTCGGCCAAAGTTTTTTCAAGCTCTGCACTAAAATTTATTAGACCACGAAAAAGTCCTGAATTTTCTGAGTCACTCGTCTCATCATGTCCTCGAAGCGCCAATTCGAATATTCCGCAAAATTTAATCCAATTAATAATTTTAGACAAAACATATCGATTTTTTGTCACCTCTTCGTTGAATTGATGAATATTTACTCAATAGGCAGAATCTCATTGTTCCCTTATATTTACGGTGCCTAATAAAGCAAATTCTATTGTATTGTGTAAATGGCGCAAGCATGTTTCATGTTTCTTTATTTTCTGACTCAAATGTTTTAAATCTGTCACTCCTACTTGTGTCCACGATTTATCTCCGCCAAAAAGTACACAAGGAAAACAAAGAGAGCATTTTTGTAGTAGATTCACCTATCCAATCATTTCTTGAGAACACTTCACGATTAAATTGTCTTTTGTACTGTTTACCACGGCTTGAACCTTCTTTTTCGATGGAAATATCTGGCAATGGACGAACATCTTCCTTCAATTTAATTTCTTAACATTCAATAAATTATCGATAATATCCATTTCTAATATGAATGTTGCAGAAAAAACTAACAGTTCACGAAAACCTTCGTACTCAGAAAACACGATACCGATACCGCAAACAACTCGCAAAAATCAAAACGCAATGAATTAACATCAGAATAATACTGAAAGACTGCACAAAAAGCAGCCCATATTCCCGTTAAAATAATGCCATTAAAACATAGGCGGGTGGTGTCACTACATGAGAGGAAACGGCAAATTAGGAGCTACATACCGCTTTGTATCGCCCTGCTAAGTTCTTATCATAAGAGCGCGGAGAAAGATTGTTGTACGCTGAGCAACTATGAAATTCATTATTTGCCGCCCGAGGAGTTTTCGCATACTGTAAAAATTATGTTTTTCTGTCAACATAATCAGTTAAATATTTTTACTTATTTTCTATTTTTTCATCAGAACTAAAGGTGTGTACCAAATATCAGATCTATCTGTCAATAGGAAGGGGGTAAAATTTCAACTACATTAGAAATATTGAAGCAAATATGAAATCTGGCATTTTGTGCCGGCGACCATCTTAGATTTGAAATTTCTCACAGTGTACAGTATTCTACTAGTCAAGCCCTTTCATTTGATACCCATATTGAGGGGGTTGTGAAAAAATATGTAATCCGCCATTTTGTAGCGGCGGCCATCTTGGATTTGCAATAACACAGAATGTATTAAATTGCGTTGTCATCAGAATTAAAGGTGTGTACCAAAAATCAGATCAATCTTTCAATAGGAAGGGGGTAAAATTTCAACTACATTAGAAATATTGAAGCAAATATGAAATCTGGCATTTTGTGCCGGCGACCATCTTAGATTCCTTAGAGCTCTCGTATTTAGATTTAGATCTTGCTTCTTTTTTTATTGTTTCATCCTCGTATTTGTGTTGTTCATATTTCACTGGCACCTTTGTCTGAGTTTGGATTATCAAATAAAAGATAAGACAAAACAATGTTAGCATTTCGGTTCCTTTGCTCATAGAACGATTTTAAATTATGTTTATTTTATAATAATTTGCCTGCTCTATCAGTTATTGTTATTAGTCGGTTTCTTTTTTGCCATTCGTTACAATATGTCCTGTCCTGAGAGATCTTTCAGTCGTATCCCAAGATACGGGCACTCCCGGAATTGCAAGAGCTAAGTTTGTAGCATAGATATTTATTTCTTCCAATATATACAAGATGGAGTTTGGAACCTTTGGAAAAATGCACTACAACACAGTTTTATCCATTGATTTGTATAGGAGTGGATAAGCAATAACCGCCTGTCGCACTATTCAAAAGTGGCAACCTATGGACGAAAAAACAGGTTTCTGCGCATGACAAAATCGATGCAAAATGGAAAAACGTAAACAAAGAAGATACCGTTCTGTCATGCGCACTAAAACACTTGCCGTCTCAACAGGCGTCGGTCAGGATCGAACTTGGCTTTTGTCTTTGACGTATTTTCGTTTTGACGGCGCCGGCGCGGCGTTTTGAGTTAATAATTCGAGTTTTTACTTTTTTTTACTTTCTTTGGACCTAGTGTCTGTAGTTGCTTAATAAGTTTTAGTTTAGTGGTTCACGTTTGTGGTTTGTGCGTACCCTATTTTGATTTTCGTTTAAATTGAACAATACGCACATAAACAATGGGCGATGCAACCAAAATAGAATCCCGAAAGTGTATGGTTGTGTTTTGTAGTAGTAGAGGCAAAATACCCGGGATTTCCTATTTCAAGTAAGTCTAATTATCATAAGTATTACTTATTTATACCTTATTGTTTGTTTCACTATGCTAACTGGGGCCCATTTCACAATCGGCAAGACTCCTCTACCGAATATTTGTTGAAATAATCACTTTCGAAGTCCGGGCCTGCCTATGTACCTTCACGGTGCAACAGCTAGCTCCTACTAATTTTCTAATGTGCAAGTCCAAATAGAAATCTCTTTGTTTACATTTCGCGGTCGTAAATTTGCCATGTTTGGTCTATTTATTGCTTATCCACTCCTATACAAATCAATGGTTTTATCCGGGTTATGATCGACAAAATCAACAATGGAAGAACTAGGCGAAAAGTGTCTACGCTGCGTATACTTTGCCACACCAAAAATATTGTCTTCACTGACATCCATGCCCTCTCTAGGGCTCAATCAGCTGTAATAAGCATATTAATTAATTGAGAAGGATTTCTCATGTCTAATAATACGAAATCTTAATAAAAACGTCCATGGCATCAAAGTCATCGTAATGATTCTCTCTTTGCACTTATGTCCATTTAGAAAGCTTAAGTTTTTTTCAGCATCTGCTACTAGTAACCGTCCAAGAGAATCACATTGCTTATGGTATACGCAATCGCAAAGTTTCCGGGAAACTAAAACATATTCAAACTGCAAATAAAACACTTCTCATCACATAAAACTATTCCAAGCGATTTAGTAACTCAAAGGTTGGTGTGAGTTTAAACATGAATATTATCTCTTAATTATGCAGAATAATTTTCAAAAACGACGGAAAAACGGGGCTTCTCCAATTCACCATTTTTCCAGCCTGTGCTTGCTACGTTACGACACGTCAAACTGCATAATGTCCAGGCCCGAGTATTCACGTAGGCTACGGTTTATTTTATGTTTATTTTTAAGGTTATTCGACATTACCATGGGCACTTGTCAGCTGTATATTCCTTGGCATTACACCCAACAATTGATGTATTACTTACAGCTGGTAGAGATTCCACTGCCAGAGTGTGGGATATGCGAACTAAGGCTAATATTCATACTTTGACAGGTATGTAAAATCAAGTATCAATTTCGCTTGCTTCTTTCTTTAGGGTTCCAACGTGCACAATGTTACTAAAATCTTATAATATGATGTTAACGTTTATCTTGTGTGATTTAATTGTAGTGTAATATTATTTGTGTGAATAAATTTATTTGCTCAATTTTAGGTCATACACATACAGTTGCTAAAGTTATCGCCCAAGCTTCTGAACCACAAGTCATTACCGGTTCCCATGATACAACGATACGATTATGGGATTTAGCAGCTGGGAAATCCATTTGTACTCTAACCAATCACAAAAAGAGTGTCAGGGATTTAATTTTACACCCCACAATGTAAGTAACACATAGTAATTAATAGCATAATTTTAGAGAATAGCAGTTAAAAAACATTCCAAGATGGGATAACAGGTATCGTCAGATGATATGGTGGCATATAACGTTTGATAGGTTTTTTTTCTAAAACACGCTTTTTAACACATAACACCAGATACAAGAGAAAATTACCAAAAATTCTTTCATGACTTAAGATAATACGTCCTCATATTTTACAATGCCATTTCATTTTAGTTTAAAATTGGTATTTTTAAATTGATTACAAGTGAAATTGGCCTGCTTTAAAATATACGGTTAGAAGTTTCTAAAATACTTTTTCATAAATTATTTAATTATTTTAATTTTAATTTGCTTGAACAATTAGCGGTATGTTGCTTTAAAAATGTCCTAGTAAAGAAATAGTTACGTATTGTGTGCCACCACTCAATATCCGAGGTATAAAAGAGCAAATGTTTTAACAGCTACCGTTAATAAATTACACGGCATACTCTTTAAGAACAAACAAATAAAATGGCTGCTAGAAATTATTTATGTATCCATATGTCAAATCCTACTTTTCTAATTTAGATGTGCAATCTTTTGCTTGAAAAATGCTTGTATGTACAAAGTTTGAAGTCTCTAGCTTTACAATTACTTTTTTTGCCTAGATCGGGTTTTTTGGACAGTCTAAATATTTGAAAAGTTCATAAAAGCAGTTCTGATATAATCCAGGACTGTAAACCAGAACTGCGCCCACACACGGCTTTAGCTGTATCCCATATTACCAGAATATAATTTCACTGAAACTGGATCAGAAACGCTGTAGCGATGTCTGTAGCCGTGCCTGAATGTAGCTAAAAATAAAAAATGCCAAGCCTATAAAATTATTTGATTTCATGAGGTCAGTTCTAGAGTGCTCTAGAATCACTGTATTGACGTCCTCGGCAATAGACGTACATGGCTGTTATTTTTTAGCTTGGTTATACAAAGCCTTTTGTTTAATGTGATAACTTTTTAGCATATTTGTTAAAATATTCGCAGTTTTCCTTTCAATTGTAAATTTGTATTTTAATATCATTCTTGAAATAAAAAAATCTCGACGAAAAGGTTGGCGAACTTGCCTTTTAGATCCTACAGAGTGGTGATAAAGTTTGGAATAATAGGAATATTTCTGAACAGGTTAATTTTTAAAAATCGCTGTGACACGTCAATTTTTATTTTTATTTCTGCATTTTTTAGCTAATCTAGCATATACAGGGTGTTACATAAATGAAATATCACGTCAATGTCAGTTTTTTTAAATGTAGTACCATGTATATTATTTCATTTTTGTTTATATGCAAGATTCTTGGCAAATTTAGTTTATGATGTTCTACAGCTATCTTCAAGTGTTTAGAATTATTGACAATTGAAAATTGGATATTTTCAATGTAAATGGACTATAAGACCAGCGGTGTTCATAGCGAAGCCATTTGGTGTCATTCTAATTAATTTTTTTGACAAATGCCTTGTGATTATTTTGTATTATTTTATAATAATGTTCTTAACAGAAACGCAAACAGTCGAGATTCTCATTATGGCTGGCTGTGGAGATCAAGCCCGAACGCAAAAAGAAGTTTCTGAGATGTTCAATAAAAAATACCCTGAGAGACAAGGGACAACCAGTTAGGCTACTGCAAGTAAATTAATAAATAAATTTAATAATTTCGTACATGTTAGAGACCAACTGCGTTCAAGACCATCAGGGATCCCTGAAGACACTAAAATTGATATTTTAATGTCACTGGAAGTAAATCCTCATTCAAGTATGAAGATGTCTTTCAAACCAAGATAACATTGATGTGAAGTTCTTAAGACATGAAAAGTGGCGTCCTTACGAACTAAAAATAGTTGAAGCGCTGTATGACGATGATCCGAACAGAAGGATTGAGTTTTGTGAGGTAATGATGGGATATCTGTCAAAATGATAATAATTTTATAAAAAACGTGATTTTCTCTGATGAGACCACTTTTTGGCTAAATCCACACTGGTATAGAGAGGGTCATACGCAGTATAGGGTGAAAATTAATGTTTGGGTGGGAATTGTTGGGAATAAAATCATCGGGCCGTTCTTTTTTTGGGGAAACATTGGCTGGCAACGATACCTGTCATTTCTAGAGGGAGAACTTGTACTTCCCTTAATTACACTATTTCCAAATCGAGATGTTCCAGATACGTTTGATGATACTCTTTGGTTTCGGAAAAATAGAACTCCTGCACATATTAGCACAAATGTTCGAAGATATGCCAACGCTCTCTAAGATAGTGGAAAAACTTGTTAAGTCTAGGATGGTGTCTTTTCTTCAGATGCACATATTGCTGAATGTCAACCAGTTTGGGTTTCAAGACAAGAGCAGCACTAGTGATTCAACTTCCTTCAAATAGTGTATCTTGGACTGAATGAGGGAGAGATTGCGGCAGCGGTCTTTTGCGATTTCTCCAAAGCCTTCGATTGTGTGGACCGTAAAATATTGCCCGACAAAATGTCTCATTATGGATTTAGGGATAACACTTTGAGCTGACTTCAGTCTTACTTGATACACAGAAAACAGATCGTCAAGGGCCACAGTGGTATATTTTCAACACAGAACATCGAGCATGGAGTACCCCAAGGGTCAGTGCTTGGTCCCCTGCTCATTTTGATGTACATCAATGACCTAGCTTACATCAATATTAATTCATCAATTACATTATTCGCTGATGATACTACCATCTTGTGGCTAGTAACAGATAAAGCGACCTTGGAAGAGACGATTGGCCGAGATATTCTCAAAGTAAAGCAGTGGTGCGACTGTAATAAACTAACTTTTAATGTCTCCAAAACAAACATAATATCCTTTAAGTGTGTTGTCACAAACATAAATCTAAACGGATGAACCGCTTATTAATAAAGAATGTTCCAAGTTTTTGGGTTTATTTATAGACTCTAAACTGAAATTTGAAGAACATATCGATAACTTGGAGAAAAACTAGCCTCAGCATGTTATGGGTTGAGGATGGTTCGTGATGAATTGGGCCATGACATTGCAAGGGATGTACACTTTGCACTTGTGCCGTCGCATCTCAGATACGGCGTTCAATTCTGGGGGTTTCCAATGGTCGACTTATAAATTCAGTTTTTACTTTGCAAAAACGGGCTGTTCGGCTTTTGTGTGGAGTCCGCTCTAGGGAGCATTGCCGGCCTTTTTTTATCCGCGATGGACTTCTTACATTGACTTCAATTTTTATTTTATTGGCAGTGGGAATGGTCCACAAAAAATATAAAGGATCTATTAACAATAATGACCGCAGGATAACTAGGTTCAACAGCAACAATTTGAGTTTGTGCATTCCAAGAAGTGCATTGACAAAGAATTGTATAATATATGAGGGGATAAAAATGTGTAACTGCCTGCCTCTTGAAATCAAGTGTCTGATCAATACTGACCTCTTTGGTAGACGGATGAAGCAGCTTCTGCCCTTGAAGGCTTATTACTCTCTGGAAGAGTTTTATATGGATAGGCTCTAACTTGATTGCTTATCAGTCGTTTATTGGTACTTGTGCAAATTGTGTCTGTCTATATCTTGGCTTTTGTATTAATTTTGTCTGTGCCTCGGCTAAGTACTTTTTATTATATTCATTAGTTTGTGTTTTTTTCTCTCACTGATTTTGGCTATGTGCTTAACATTTTGAGAGTCTCTCTGCCAATCACTTTTTGTCCCGTATTTAGTACTTTACCATGGGGTCAAAGTTAAGTGATTAATTGTTCATTAATAGTTCATTATTTTTTATATTGTAGTTACCATATGAGTGTTCGTACCTACTTATTGTTTTGCTACTATTAATGTGATATTGTTGTTATATTTATTTTTAGTTCAGCTTTGTAAATGAGACCCTTTTTGTGCAATAAAGCATTTTTTGACTTTGACTTTGATATTTAGAAAATACAAAACTTGAAAATAGTAATAAGAGCCAGCAGAATACGCCAAATTACTCCAGATATTGTTACTAACGTCCAAAGAGAGTTTGTGGATAGATTGGATCAATGTAGAGCTGTGACTGGATAACACTTCCAACATTTATTAAAATAGGCAGGCATATTCTTTTATTGTAAATAATTTTGGTTTAATAAAATATGTTGAAATGTTTTAACTTTTATTCTCTCTGTATTTAAATAACATCTGGTTTTATGTACGTATAGGATACATTACATGTAATCTGTTTAGAATTTTCACTAGAATTTAAATTTGCAATAAAAAAACGTCAAAACATATTTGAAATTGATTCAATTAAATTTTTGATTTTATTTTCATTGAAAATATCTAATTTTCAATTGTCAATAATTCGTAAACAGTTGAAGATAGCTATAGGACATCATAAACGAAGTCAGCCTAGAATCGTGCGTAAAATCAAAAAACGAAATAGCATACAGCACATTCCATTTAAAAAAAAAGGGCATTCATCATGTATTTCATTTATGTAACATATAGTATGTAGTATTAGCTAAAAAAAATGAAAAAAAATGACTTCTCCGGGTGATTTTTTAAGGTAACCTGTTCAGGAATATTTCTATTATTCTTTATCACCATTCTTTATATCTCCCATTAATAAATGCCTGTAGGTTCATTATTTCCTTATCGTCTAACAACAAAATTTTAAATTATATTGTATTGATGTTCTTTATGTTAAATCTTGATCAACCAAGAGCTATCTGGGAATAGAAGGATCCTTAAAGCGATCTGCGTGGAAGGCATATTAATATCTGAAATGACAATCCCGTAAAAGTTAATTAATTGAATATATTTTGTTTGGTATGAAGCATAAATTAAATTGTCTAAGTATTTGCTCACTTTTCCTTTCAGAAATATGTTTGCATCTGGCTCTCCAGACAATATCAAACAGTGGAAATGTCCAGATGGTAAATTTATCCAAAACTTGTCAGGACACAATGCTATAATCAATTGTTTGGCGGTAAACGCGGAGAGCGTTTTAGTCTCAGGAGGCGATAATGGAACGCTACATTTTTGGGATTGGCGCACAGGTAATATTAGATTTGATAGTAGTAATAATAATCAAAAGAAAAAAGAATTCCGATTCAAAAATTGAAATGGAAAATAGTTTATCTATAATATATAAAATCTTTATAAACGTAAATCAGCCACTATTTTGTAACATTTGGTATACACGTATGGAAAAAAGATTAAGTAAAACTGGATGAATAACAAGTAGAATAGACCTGACACTTCTAGGATAGAGCGAGAAGGCATGTAAATGCGTAAATGGTGATGTCATTTAGTATCGATAGAAATCATGCACGTCCGCAAATTTTTTTGACCATCACGGCACATCTTCTTTCCTTCGCTTTCTTCGACCTGTCACTATCAGACTAGCTGCGTGCCATGTGGGTGTAAGTATCAGAAACTGTTTTTTCGCGATTATTTTACAACTTTCTTTAAAATGTTAAAAAAGTACATATCAGTGGTAGGTAATATTCTGCACAGGCAGGTTTGATTTTACTTTCGAAAATAGACCTATTCCTGCAAAATCTACAATTTTGGATGTAGTGAACAAGTTTGAAAAAGTGGATGTTGTAAAAAGTTCATTCATATTGATCAAAAACAATTGGTTCGTCACTTGGACGAGGAACAGGAGCGCCGCGAGACAGATTTGTGCCGTGTCATAGAAATTAATTTTCCGTGCAGCAGAATTCACATTTCTGAGGAGCTTGACACTGAATGATGAAATTATTTACTCTATCTTAGAACATGCATGTATCTGCTCTCCTGGCAGGAGATCTGTTCCTACAATAGCCGAAATAAAAGTAATTTAGGGCCAGGCTTTTGGCGAATTTTAAGTTATCTGTCCGATTTGCTGTGGTAACCTGGCAAAACACTACACATTATATACAGTGTGTCCATGGATTGAGTTCGCAAGAGGAAAAACTTTTTTATTTGTGGGTTTATGAAAAAAAAGGTATTCTTTATAAAAACTCCTGCATATCTTGAAACATCAGTAAATTTTATCATTTTCCTTAATTTGTATACAGGATGCTCAAAATTTGCGAAAACATTAGGAACGACCAAGAATAAAGTACCCTTAATTTTCGGAAGTACGTCAAAAGGGTATTAAGGAAAGTTGTTCCAAAGGAAATTTAGGACCCAAATATAAAGTCATGGCCTCCTACGTAGGGTTATTTATTCTTGGTCGTTCCTAATATTTCCGCAAATCTTGAGCACCCTGTATATAAATTAAGGAAAATAATATAATTTTCTGGTGTCTCAGGATAAACAGGACTTTTTATGAAGAATACCTTTTTTTCATATACCCACAAATAAAAACGTTTTTCCTCTTCCGAACTCAATCCGTGGACACACTGGTGTATCGACGGATTGAGTTTGGAAGAGGAAAAATTTTTTTTGTGGATACATGAAAAACAGGTATTCTTCATAAAAACTCCTGTTTATCCTGAGATATCAGAAAATTATATTATTTTCCTTAATTTATATATAGGGTGTTCAAGATTTGCGAAAATATTAGGCACGACCAAGAATAAATTACTTTAATTTTCGGAAATACGTCAAGAGAGTATTAAGAAAAGTTATTCTAAAGGAAATTTGATTATGTTTGTTTTCTAAATTTCCTTTGGAACAACTTTTCTTAACACTCTCTTGACATATTTCCGAAAATTAAAGTACTTTATTATTGGTCGTTCCTACTATTTTTGCAAATCTTGAGCACCCTGTATACAAATTAAGGAAAATAATATGACTTACTGGTGTTTCAGGATAAGCAGGAGTTTTTATAAAGAATACCTTTTTTTCGTAAACCCACAAATAAAAAAGTTTTTCCTCTTGCGAACTCAATCCGTGTACACACTGTATAACAGGTTGTCTAATGATGTAAAGCAACTCCGGGTATACAAATATTCCGAAAATCTTAATCAAAACATGCATTATATAGTATCAATCTTATTGTTGATGATCCAATGTGCCCTTCATACATAGCATGCTTATAAAAACCTATACTTAGTCCATTTAAAGTATGGAACAGGGTTAGTCTCATAAATAGACCCTTACCAGAGAGATTATTTTAATAGATATTTAAACCTTTAAATACATAACTTTCACATTTATTCGTGATTGCCCAGGATTTATTGTCAGAGCACCGTAAAGCCCTATAAAATATCAACTTGTGATGGTTCATTTATCGGATAGTTGATATTGATTCCAAGTGTTCTAAGTTTGGTACCAATATCTATGTGTTTCTTTAGTATCTGATACATTGATCTTATGACACAACGGACTATGAGATAATAGGATATTATGCAATGAGCAGTTAATTAGAACTATTAAGACATGAGAATGAGGATTACATCCCTAGTCGTAGGTGATTGTCTTAATGAAATCGAGTGTCTTAATAGAAGTTAAATGTGAATTGCTTACGCTATTAATGCTGCGACCAGTCATAATAGTTAAAAATAAGTACTTAAGCTTTCAAGATTTACTAAGTAAATGATAACTGTCAAAGTTAATAAATCTTAAATGTTCGAATATTGATATGATGCTGCATTTTGATTGGTTATAAACTCGTATTTTAATGAATCTCATTAAAGTACAGGTAATAAATACCTAGTAAATCAATTAAAATATGGGAGTAGAAAAATAAGTTATATACAGGATGTATAAACAATTTAGTGTTATTGACAGCTGTGTGATGCTGATTTATTTATTACGATAACAAATCCTGACGGTTTGTGAGTAACCCTACAACTACTACCGCGAAATATAAAACTATTATATTGCAGGTTACAACTTCCAAAGGCTGCAAGCACCAGTACAACCAGGTTCAATGGATAGCGAAGCTGGTATTTTCTCAATGACATTTGATAATTCCGGCTCGAGATTGATAACAACAGAAGCAGATAAGACTATTAAAATTTATAAGGAAGATGAAACAGCTACCGAAGAAACCCATCCTATCAACTGGAAGCCAGATATTCTCAAGAGAAGAAAATTCTAATTCCTTTTTTCATTAAACTTAGGCTGTAAGTGTTTTTTAAATGGCATATTTATTTAACATCTCTTAAAATAAATGAAAAACGCCCTACCAAAACGTGCATACTAATATCACTGTTCAATAATTTTATTCAAGAAAAACTAAAATGTAATAGAGAGTGTTAACTTTTAGTGCTTATTTTAAAGTGCCTTCTAAATTCTAGACTAGAAGGTTATAGTACTACTACAACGTGCTCATATAGTACAGCAAAAAGTTTTAGCCTAATTTAAAAGTTTATAATTAATATGGTGAAATGTGTATTGATTTATAATAGCGTGAGAAAATTTAGTTAACAAATGGAAAGCTATTTTACAGAAATTTTTATCATTACTAACATTTGGTGCGTTTAAATTTGACGTGGCCAAGTTTCAGATGAAATATGGATAAAATATGGAAACATTATTTTACAGAATGAAAATTATTCAGAAAAAAAGTTTTTTGGATCAGGGGAATTTGCGAACACAAAACGCAAATTTAAAAGCTCAATAAAGTTTTTTCATATTATCTATTATAGTTTAAGGGAAAATATAATTAAACATGGAAAATTTACTATATATTATATTTTCATTTTGAACAATTTTCAACTCTAATTTAGTCACAAATGGCAACTAATATGAAAAAACCTTTCTATGGTTTATTACTTGTATTTTTGTGTTCTTTACTTCAGAAGTTATTGTTTTAAATACTAAAATATTTAAAATAGTAAGTGACAAAAAGTTCTAAATTTATAAACATTGTATGTAGATTTTGTTTTTTGTTATAAGTATTTATACATCTTGCCTAAAGGAAAAGGAGAAAAGGCATGGAACATTTTATAAATGAATAAAATATATCAAAAATTGAATATGCTTTATTTTTAAATGAGGTTTAGCCATTTTGCATTAATTAATGTCGAATATCGCCTTGAGTTTGCAATTGGCTTGTTAATGTGTTGTGGAATTTTGTTCGTCTCCCTCCATCATTCCCTTACCAATTCATGTGAGTTCGTTTTTCATTCTTGAAAATCCTCTTTTTGACATGTCCGAAGCAGTGTTCCTCGTTTTCGGGTGGCAAATTTTGTAACTATCTCAAACGGTACACAATAATCAAACAAATATTACTTGGTATTGTAATAGTATAAATGCACAGTGTAGAATATGATAAAATATCTTACAACAACTAGCACATTGTTAGAATATTTTTGATTCAAATTTTAGTGTAAATTTTTAAATAAAAACTAGTGTCGAAAATATTTAGATATTAAGTAATGAATATGTCTGTATCTCCGCTATTGGTTAAATTAGTAAAATATAGATTACGCCATAGCATAGTCCCTCATATTCTTTAAAGTCTCATGAGATTTTGTTTAACCATTTTAAACGGTTTAGAATTTATTTGTAAAAAATTGTTTTTTTCCTCTTTTGATAATTTTTTTTGAGTACCTATACCTCATGAGAAAACACTTTATTAAACTTTTCTCATTATGCTTTTATTCTCCTTAATTATTACGTATCCTGTATGTAAGCGTAGAAGCTTTGACTTTTCAGATGAAGTAAAAGTTTCTATAAACAAAAGTTTGTGCTTGAACTCCACGCGCGATAGACGTAAAACTTGTTCCTTAACACCTATAGACAGTTAAATTATTAGTATGCCGTCTCCGTTCCGGTCGTTCCCACTAACACATACGTATAGATGCTATATAAGCAACGCTACTCATCTATTTCCTCTCCTGACGGCCGGCTCCCAATCAAGCGTGTGCGTATTCCTCCTCCTGTCGCCGCTGACTCATTCTTCTAACACCCTTCAGGCGATCGGAATTATCGTAGCGATCGAAAATTGTCGCCTCCTCAGCAAAGAAGTTTCACTTAAAAAAAATTAGTTTCGAAGAACTTACAAGTAGCGAGTTTTGAATATGCTGGGATTTGAAAATGGTAGTAAAATTAGATTTCTGTGCTAGCCGTTTATTTTCTAAAAGGTAAAGGTACAGAAATGACAACAGATGTAGAAAAATATATATTAAATAAATAACCCTAAGCCCTTATTGTTAAATGGTTGGATATCTACCCAACTACTTCGTTTTAGTTTTTGAGACGTTCTCGCTTTGCAATAGGGAAATTCCAATTTGCTGATAAAATAACACCAGGAAAAACTGTAAACTTACGAAAGCAGCCCGTTGAGTCCATGTAAGTACATTGTATATTGGATACAACCAAACGCCATGTTGGAAATATACTGAGAGGTACCTAAAACCATTACATGTATGTTATTATTCTTTTTTGCAGGGTTTTTCAAACTCCATGAATTATTAGACTTCTCTGGAAATTAGAAAAATATACTTGAAATTTTGGGTACAGCCAATGTAAGACGCTTTCGATTGCTATTTTCCAGATCTATCAATTTTTACATTTTTGACTCCTATATAAAATTCTAAGGCTAAATTAATATGTCACACGTCACACCCTAAGTTATAAAAACAAATGAAAATTGAGCTCTTGTACACTTTGGTTGAAGACGGAAAAGAACTGTTTGCTCTCAAGAACTATAAAGAGAATATATTAGTGCTTTAAGAAGAACGTTGGCCAGTTGTGACAGTGAA